>JAUTDX010001140.1:0-101585 GCA_030844895.1 Ambrosia x helenae | reverse complement strand
CCTCATTCTTGGTTCCTTCCACTAAATAGAGATGAAAGTCAACACCCAAAAGATTGGCTTTTTTACTTTACTACTTTTCTTAGGTTCAAGAAGGTACATCTTTACAATTACATGAATTATCACCATAGGCAATTGCATTTCCATAGTTTTCAAACACTGGGGCATATCCTTTTAATCTAGGTACAGAGGAAAATATATCCTCATTCCTAAAATCAACATCTCTTGACTCAATGACAGAGTAAACACATACATAATCATTTGGTTCTATGACATAGAACCTATAAACAGGGGAATGTTCCGCATATCCAATAAATATGCAATCAATGCCTTTTTCACCTGTGGTACTCATTTTAGGATGTGTAAGCCTCACAACAGCTCTGCATCCCCAGACTTTGTGATAACTCAATTCTGGTGCCTTTTTTGTACCAAAGGTCATACGGGTCACCTTATTCCTTTTATTAGGAACTCGATTCAATAAGTAGCAGGCTGTTAACATAGCCTCACCCCAGACTTCATCACTTAAACCAGAATATGACAACATGGAATTAACCGTTTCTTTCAATGACCTATTCTTCATTTCAGCCACGCCATTTTGTTGTGGTGTATAAGGAGCAGTTGTGTGATGTATTATACCAGTAGACTGAAAATATAGTGGATCATAATACTCTCCACTCTATTTAGTACGAAGGTTTTTAATTAAACCACTTCTATGAAGCTCAACCTCTTGTTTTATAAAGTTTAAATTTATCAAGAGCTTCATCCTTTGAACTTTAAATGCAATAAATAGACATAACAAAATCTAGTTGCATCATCAATAAAGGTAACTACATACTTTTTATTTCTAAGTGAAGGAGTACTATGAATATCACATAAATTAGAATGAATCAATTCTAATACCTTAGAATCCCTTTTAACATTTTAAAATAACTTTCTAGTAATTTTAGTCAATTTGCATGTATGGCACTTATTACAATTTTGCAGGTCAAAGACGCGTATAAGGCTCATTTTGGACATATCTTTCATCTTGTAATAATTAATATGACCTAGTCTAGCATGCCACAAATATGAATCATTCTCGACTTTACTAGAAGATGAAGAAGCGATACAAACAGATTCAACAACAAGCGGGACATTGACATTAAGTTTAAACATATTGTTACATAAATATCCAAATCCAACAAATGTTCCATGTCGAGATAAGATAACTTTATCCGACTCAATGACCTGTTTTGTAACCATAATTATTTAATACAATCCCAGATAAGAGATTCTTTCGAATCCCTGGTACATACAATACATTATCCAATACTAATTGTTTGCCAGAAGTAAAAACAAGTCTAACTTTTCCAACTCCTTTGATAGGTTCAGTTGCTACATTTTTCCATCCTTAGTACAGATCCATCTTCAACTGGTTCAAATGTCTCGAATCATTTGCAATCCTTGCATACGTGACTCGTAGCACTCGAGTCTACCCACCATGCAAATATATCATCCTGTACATAAAAGGATTCTGAAATAAATGAAACATAATTCTCAAAAAGAATTAAGTTTATATATCATTGGACGTTTAGAGTCCAATAACAAACCTGAAGATTCGGTTCCATTTATTTCACACCCAAAGGGTTTTTTTCCGACTTGTACACTTCCAGTAACTTGGCCCAGTTGCCCTATGTGTGTACCATCACAGCCAGCAGGCTGCACCGTTGTATTAAATTTATTTAATTCTGAACCATTACCTTTCATTTGTTTATTTTTCAAATCACAAATTACATTTTGTTTCTTTGAATCACATCCAATTTTTGTGGTTTGAAAATAATTAATATGTCCCGGATTACTAGTTGAATCAACTACAAAACTTATAGGTTTTGTCAATTTAAATTAGGATTAGAAAGCGTACCTTTTGGAGCCTTTGGATCTTTCGACCCACTTGAACCCGATATGTTAGTTTTATTCACACTTGCAAGCTTTACACCACAATCCTTTTTGAAATGCCCAACTTTTCCACATCTCCAACACTCCCTTTTTGGTTTCTTATTGAAATTGTCCCGGTCCAACTTTCTTTTATTTCCATTAAACTTTCCGGGTTTATTATCACGGCTTACCGTTGAAACCGATGGACTTGATTGTGATCAAATTAAAACAATGTATAGTAACCTTCTAATGAAAATTGCACTTTCAGTAAATTAATCTCCAAATGAATTTTCTAAGGCTAGTTGGTGTGGAGACTAAACCTTGGTTTTGTCTAAATGCCATTAGGATGCCACATAGGATTAGTTTTGTCTCAAACATTTTGAGATTTGAATGGGGTATGGAGACTAAACCACTCCATGTCTCTAGCATTAATTACTATTAATTTTTTTTTTGTAATATTAATTTAAATTAGTTTTATAAAATTAACAAATTAACAAAAAAATGTTCAAATAAATACTAGATTTAATAAAAAAAAAATTACAAACCATACTAAAATAAAAGAAAAATTAAACCGAAATTAAAAAAAAAACATAGCATTTCGTAAAATTTTAAAAAACTAATTCCACTGGGCAAACAATTTGTCTTGAATCTTCTTCAACGCGCCGCGTTTTTCTTCGTGATAACTCGAGATGTCGACCGACATAATTCGCCACTCTTCCACCATCTTCGATTCATCAATCAATCTAATCTTGTCCTTGACTTTTAATTTTTCTTCATTAGCTTTGTTGAAAGCTTCCATTTGTGCAGTTAAAGCGTCAAGTCGTGTACCGCTCCCACTTGAGCTACCCGATGCCACTTTTTTCCTCGCCGACTTCCTTTCGAGCCGCCGCCGCTTCCTTGCGAGCTTTGTCCCGACTTACATTAAAAACGCAAACATTATACATATTAGAAAGAAAACGCAAACAAGTATATAAAAAAATATAAATTTGTAAACCTATTGGGCTTTCCTCTTCCACGATAGGTGGTACGTCAAACTCGGGCTCGTCGTTGATATCAAAATCGATTGGAACGGACGGTCCACCCTCTTGACTTTTTCTTCCTCGTTTGGCTCGTTCAACCTCGTTTCGGGACCGTATGACATTTTGGTTCATCTTTCAAGACCGTCCAAGCCCGTATCATTGAGAAAGTTTTGCCCGTCTCACTTTTATATGCCCAAAGCAGCCTCGAAGATATTTTGCTCATTCCAAACACTTTGCGGGTTCGACTTAATGCGGTTGTGAATACCGTTAAATTTACCACAATCAGTGTTCATCTTTCTCCACTTCGAGCTTAGAGCATCGTGTAGTCGATACGACTTGGCTTGCGTAAACTTATGAAAGTTTTCAATAACCTTTTTCCCATAACGCTTCTTGGTTTTGGGAGGTACCTTTGATTTACAAAAATTCAATTAAAATACTTTAACTATATATATATATATATATATATATATATTTGGAATTTTAAAATTTTTTTACCAACGGGCCGCGCGTTTTGACGAAGCAACCCACGCTTTAGCTAACGCCTCCTCTTCAACATCGGACCATTGCCTAGCTACTCCATCTATCGGTTTACCACGTCCCGGTCCTTTATCTCTTTGTTTTCCTTTGCGTTTGCCTTTAACTTGTTCGGTGGTGGCGTAGGTTAGGACGCTTTGATAGGTTGAGTTTAGGGAATTATTTCATCATCATCGGTATCCTCCTCCACGTCTAGGGTTGAGACGTTCCGATTGGTGTAGTGGGAGGTGGTTGTGGAGAAAATGGTTGGGGAGTTTGCCACGATTGTACCATTTGCATATATTGTTGCATTTGCATGTAGGCTATCGGGTTTTGTTGCATTTGTTGGACCGCCCTTAGTGGAGGTACTTGTTGAGATATTGGTGGGTCAACCACCGGCGTGTAAGCCGGTACGGAGAATGGATTTGGGTTGGTATTAGGGCTATTTGGTGAATTTTGGTTGAATTGGTTGAATGGATCCATAGTGTTTTTTTATAAAAAGTGGATGGTTTTAAAAAAATATGAAGAGATAAAGGTGGAAGGTTTGAGTGGATGTGGTATAAAAATAAGGTAAAAAAGGTTGGTTTATATAGAGTTTAAAGTTTGTTTTAAAAAAAGAAATAACTGTTGGAAAAAACGGTAATATTACCTTTAGATTTCAAAAAAAAAAAAAAGAAATTATGCTATTGGAGCGTCCGTTTTGTCTCGTAGGGGACGGGGCAGGGGAGACAAAAGGGGGGGGGGCGGAGTGCTTGTCTCGGACAAGGCAAAAGGTGCAAGGATGGGGGCTTCTTTGGTCTCCATACCGGATAGCCTAAACAACACATTTCCTCTCTTGAATTGATTCTAGAAATTAATTCACCAACTATATTCAGAAGTTGACAACGAGAAAGTCATAACCGAATTAATATTAAAACCTTCGATAGTAAAATTGAATCATATAACCACCATGAATTTCGTAAAATAGGATTATCAAACATCAGCCACAATATCCAAAGTATTTGCAAAATAGGATTATCTAATGAAATTCACAAGCCATGAAAATAAAATTTATAAACAGTAAGTTGAATTCGATTTTAATTTCAACGACCAAATTAACATTTAAAATAGGTTTATCTTTGTTGGATATTTGTGGTCTATAACATCGAATTCAAACATAAAACAAACCTGAAAACCGAATGGATTTTGAAATAAAATGAGTGAAACTTGGATTAATCTCTGAATCGTATAAGAAATATCAGATAAACCTATTTGCGAGTTACGAGAAATGATTTATCGAATTAGACAAAGATTTCTCTTGTTGAAATTGGATTTGGATGATTATGTGTAAAAGAAAGTTGATGGTTTTACTTTTTCTATAACCGTCAGTTCATTTCTTGTATATCCATATCATCGAGACTCTTCGTATATTTATCCCAAAGTCCAAACAAAATGATTTTTTGTGCCTAAAAATTCCAATCACTTTAATGGAAAAACAAATACAATAAGCTCAAGTTCATGTCCCATAAGGAGTAGAAATTTGCCGTTCAAAAAAAAAAAAAAATAAGCTCAAGCCATTATAAATTGACAAGCCCAATTATTTAGTTGTAATGAGTCCAAAACATGATTAAATGCAAGCCCATGTAATATAAATTAATTATATAATAAATTCAAATAATATTAGAATTAAATCGAGCCCGCACTACCGCGGCACCTAACTCGTTTAATCTCAAATTATTATTTTCTCGATCAACAAGTTAATCCAATATCCTAAAATCATTGATAACACTAAAATTACCAACGGGTATACCCGTCCCAAATGCTTCACGCTTCGGGTATACCTGTAAAGTTCAATTTTTTTAATCATCCCTACTACATACAGGGAACGTAAGTCGACTGCATTATTAATTTTAGGGATGCTTTACAAGATTATACGTATGTTGACATAGGTTCACTACTATATACAAGAAAATATACTATTATCACATTAACATACTATTATTACATTAGCAAACTATATATAAAGATGATCTACTTAAAAAGTATATATGTTCTGTTTTTCTAAACGTGTCTAAATGCTAATAAAAACTTGATTTTTTACCATTCAAACATGCCAAACAACACTATTTGTTTGGTTTTCAAAAAGTAAACTTACCAAATTATTACAGTTTTAGTCTTTATTTTTCGAGTTATGCTATAAAAAACTACCTACCTTAGGGCTACTGTTGACACAAATTATGAAGAGAGTTGATGACTTGATGCTGAGTAGGTATATATTATGGCTCCTAGTGTGTGTATGTTCTTTAGGTTGTTTTCTACCTTTTCGACTTATTCTAATGGGCTCCTCCTTTATGTTCACAAAAAGTTACGACAATTAATCTTTAAGTTTGGTATTTGAAAAGCGACATTTTTGTTTATTGCGACTGCTACAATATTAAAACGGTACTTTTGCGTCGTGTGCTCGATTGAATGTGATTTCACATGGCACAATCTTTTTTTAAACTTAGGACCATTACATACAGATCACAAGTAGGGGCCAGGTGTAAGCGAGTGAATTGAATTCGAACCAAACTAAACTCTACTTCACTTCTTAGAACTTGAACTTGAGTAAAATATAATTTTACAGACATTAGTTTAGTTGAAGCTCATTTATTATTTAGATAACTGGGTGTATTTATTTTTAAAAAAAAAAACCCAAATGTTTCAGACCTGTTTTGAACCTAAGACCTTAAACCACACAAATACACTACAAACCATTCCATCACCAAGCCATTTTGTCAATTATTATAGAATCAGATGTATGGGTTAAGTTATTCTACAAAGGCTACAAAAAATGAGAAGGGTGAGAAGGATACAAAAAACACAATAGATAATGAAGATGACACAATGAGCCACAAAATATAACACAGTGCCAAAAAATATAACACAATGCTGAAGAAAAAAGACACAATGAATTGAAAAAATGACACAATGATAAAAATAAGAAAAAGACACAATGGTACATAAAAAATACAATGATATAACGCATATTCTAAAAACTACAAGCTAAAACCCCAAAAAACGAAGATCTAAAAACTAACGTCGTAGGGTTCGATAAGACGATTCCAATGCCGCTTAAATGAGTTCAATCGGAGTCCGTTTGATACCCTTCCTACGACTTCCTATTTTTCTTTCACTGTGTATTTGATCCTAACCCTCATATGTATATATAAGTAAATAAGTGTTGGAAAAAAATGTCATGTTTGAAACATGTTTCGAACCCAAGATTTCAAAAGAAGACATATGCACCACAAACCAATCCACCACTACCCCATTTTGTTAATCATTATTGAATCAAACGTATTTATATATAAGTAAGTGTTGTAAAAAAAAGACTCAAACGGGTTTCGAATCCAAGACCTCAAAACACACATATGTACAACAAAGTGACAAACCACTCCACCACTACCCCATTTTGTTATTTTTTATTGAACCATATGTATTTAAGATAAAAAAATGATAAAAAAAATAATAAAGTTACTATTCAAATTAAGTTGCTTATTAATATAGTATAATAACTAGGTGTATTTAACCGCGCGTTGCGGGGCGGTAGGCGTAATACGTGCTACCAACGTTGTAAGATGGAGGCGTAAAACCATCTTACGTAGCAACGAAACGACGACAAAAACCAGGAAAATCGTAAAGAAAGAACACAAATTATTAACACCAAGTGACTTACATAACGTTAAAACATAGCGGGAAAATGAGTCATAACTAAACGAACAAAAACTGAACAGTGCGAAATCGGGAAAAAACGCATTATGTCGGTAGCCAAAACGAAAAAAAAAAAATTAACACAAAAGTTGGTGGCCAAAACGGGAAAAAAAAAACTTAAGCAAAAAGTAAAAAACATTGTGCGGCCAAAATGAGGAAAAAAAAACCTAACAAAAAAGTTGGTGGCCAAACGACGATAAAAACCAGGAAAATCGTAAAGAAAGAACATAAACTATTAACACCAAGTGACTTACATAACTTTAAAACATAGCGGGAAAATGAGCCGTAACTAAATGAACAAAAACCGAACCCGTGCGAAATCGAAAAAAAAACGCATTAGATCGGGGGCCAAAATGGAAAACAAAAAACCTAATAAAAAAGTTGGTGCCCAATACAGGGAAAAAAACCTAAATAAAAGTAAAAAAACATTGTGTGGCCGCCAAAATGAGGGAAAAAAACCTAAAAAAAAGTTGGTGGCCAAGCGACTACAAAAACCAGGAAAATCGTAAAGAAAGAACATAAACTATTAACACCAAGTGACTTACATAACGTTAAAACATAGCGTGAAAATGAGTCGTAACTAAACGAACAAAAACCAACCCGTGCGGAATCGGAGAAAAAACCGCATTATGTCGGGGCAAAAATGGAAAAAAAACCTTAATAAAAAAGTTGGTGGCCTAAACGGGAAAAAAAAACTTAAACAAAAAGTAAAAAAACATTGTGTGGCAAAAAATGAGTTAAAAAAAAACTTAACAAAAAATTTGGTGGTCAAAATGGGAAAAAAAGTTAACCAAAAAAGCAAAAAAAATGTGGCCAAAATAGGAAAATTGAAACCTAACTATTTAAATAAGTATGATTATTTGGTGGCCAAAACGGGAAAAAAAAAGTTAAGTAAAAAGTAAAAATACATTGTGTGGCCAAAATGAGGAAAAAAAACTTAACAAAAAACTTGGTGGTCAAAATGGAAAAAAAAATTAACAAAAAAAGAAAAAAAAAGTGGCCAAAATAGGAAAATTGAAACCTAACTATTTAAATAAGTTTGATTATTAATATTATGTAATGTAATTAGTAGATATATAACCACCATGTGTGTGTATATATGTTATGAATCTTTTTGCAATACGTATATATTATTTTTTAGGGTGCTAATATTTGGACACCTTAAAAAATATTTGCACACCCTAGGTATTCATCATATTGCTCCATATGAGAAGTATCAACTTTGTTGTTTTTTGTGTTGGTCAACATTAGATAGCTAAAGGACAAAAATTATACTTCAATATGCCTAGGATTGGGCAAATTATGGGAGTCCATCTTCGATTCCATTGTTGATTATTTTGTATTTGTATTTTGTTACGGTGGTAAGGACGTCAACATGATAGCTATGATACACCGCCGCCATTATTATCAGGGGCGCGCTCTACCACTGAGTTAATAGCCCGTCGTGCGAGCCCCCCACTGGGGGCCCACTATGTCAAAAGCGAGAGAAACCCCATCCCTCTCTTTCCTTTTTTCGGCCCCATGTCACCACACAGGCGGCATGGGGACGTAAAAAGGGGGATCCTATCAACTTGTTCCGACCTGAGATAATAAGCTCATGAGCTTGGTCTTACTTTACTGTCGAGAAACGAAAGAAGACTTCCATCTCCAAGTTTAACTCAGACGTAGCTCCCTTCTTTTTGGGTGTGAAGCAGTGTCAAACCAAAATACCCAACAAGCATTAGCTCTCCCTGAAAAGGAGGTGATCCAGCCGCACCTTCTAGTACGGCTACCTTGTTACGACTTCACTCCAGTCACTAGCCCTGCCTTCGGCATCCCCCTCCTTGCGGTTAAGGTTAAGGTAACGGCACGGTGGCTTTGTAGGGATTTTTGTGGTCGTTATCACGCCCGTGAAAGCTCATTTTTTCCTTAAAAAGAATAGGTGTTCTTTAACGAAGAAGATGATAGACGTTTTTCAAATTTACATTCCTCTCATTCTTTAAAAAAACTAGATTTTTTCCCGCGTCACGCGTTGCGGCGACAATCTAACTTCATTACACGCGTCAATGTTGCAAAGCTCGGTTTAGCCTTGTACTCGGCGACCTACCCTGGAGCGAGTACTCGGACTAATCGGGGGAGTACTCGGGGGTCAAATCGGCCTATGCGGGGAGTACTCGGAGTAATCGGTCAACTCGGCTATACTCGGCGACCTACCTTGGAGCGAGTACTCGAGGAGTAATCGGTCAAGTCGGCCTTGTTTTGCAACAGAGACACGCGTTACGATGATAACACTAACATACATGCGTTACGATGATGTCTTTAACATACAATATATACAACAAAGTCGCAACATGGTTCTAACTTGTTAAGCCATTACTCGTACTTCACCACAGTTTACACATTCAAATTTTATTTACGCATTTAAATTTAATAGAAGTACTACCTTAAAAGAAACCAGAGCCTCACACATAACCTCAAATGTAAAACAACGAACACACAAATGACCCAATCTTTTTTACTTAAGGCCAACTGTAATCCTAGTTTTTTTTATATCAAAAGTCAGACCACATACTTTGTTTCTAGGGAAATTGGATTGTATCGCACTCAACTATTTGTTATTAGCCGATAACGCACTGAACTATAAAATTGATCACCAACGCACTGAACTTTAAAACACTTGGATTGTGTCACACTAAGGCTGTGTTTGACAAGGTCCAAATGGAAGAATCCATATGTGTTAATTGTATTAATTTGTCACTAAGTAATCGTTTTAAACCTCTTTATCACTAAGTAATCGTTTTAGTGGTTCTGGACATGGTCAAACACAGCCATAGTGTGACACAATCCAAGAGGTTTAAAGTTCAGTGCGTTGGTGATCATTTTTATAGTTCAGTGCGTTATCGGCCAATCCCAAATAGTTGAGTGCGATACAATCCAATTTCCCTTGTTTCTATTATATTTTGGACCTACAATGAATAGCAATAAGCATTTCAATATTTTCATCTCAGTAGGAGCTTGCTAAACGATAATGGTGTCCTTTACTTTTTCAGTTTAAATGCCGTTCATTGACAATCCAAGATTAGGTTAACAAAAGTACATGGCAAGAGATAACGTAATAGAAGACCATACCTTAAACAACAACAGACTATCACCCAAAGCTGCTTCCTGCGCAGGACATCAGACATTCAGACCTCAGTTTTTCCCCCACGTGCTTTCGAACCTTGAGGGGCCCAATTCGTTTCACCGCTGCTACACCTTCATCCTCTATGTCTGCAACTATGGAACTACCCTCGTCATTTGGGCGGTTGTTTTGCGTCGCGTAGCAGCAGAGAAATGCCGGTCCCATAACTCTCTTTCTCTCTCTCCTTATACATATGTGTGTGGATGCAAAAGACAGCAGGGGATGAGGTGTGGGTGGAACACGATGAGGGAGAAGATGATGACGACGGTAGCGCAGTGAAACGTTGGAGCAATAGAATGATATTTGTCTCTCCCTCTCCATTCGACATTCGTATTTATTGTAACGACGACGACACGTGGTGGATAGAAGGGATGTTAAAAGATGTTGCACAGTTGCTTAATCTGTTTGTACAAAGTTCAATGGCAATACCGTAAATTGCACGATGGTTTTTTTTTTGTGAAAAGCGTGCAGATGGATAGGGCTGTTCACGAGTCAAGCCGATCCGAGCGGAGCGGCTCGTTTACAATCGAGTCAAAAAGCGAGCGAGCATTCTTCGAGCGCAAATTTTTCCGAGCGAGAGCGCCGAGCGGGAATCGAGCGGAGAGTAATTTTGACAACCATAAAATTGGGATGTTTCAATCGATGGTTTCATTGTCGGGTGACAATTAACGTCAAACTGTCCGATAGTAACACCAATATTGAGATCCGAGTGTTCGAGGACGAGGCTTAGGTTGAGACTGGTGAGGCGATCAGTTAACGCAGAGAACGATTGTTACATTCTGACGTATGATGGTATCAAGCGACGATTAGCGATGGATGACTAATACCATAAAGAAGTCTAGACTGTCACCTTATGACTTATGGTTTTACTATTAAACTCAGTGTAAAATTTTTTATTGGGTTAAGTGGGTTAGTTATATTTTGTTTGCATATATTGAGCCAAATCCAATAGAATGTTATATATAAATCTATAAATATATATAGTAAATTGCGTGTATATTTATAATTAAATATATAATAAATAGATAAAAATGTATTCGAGCCGAACCGAGCCGAGCGGACCTTTGCTTGTGCTTGGCTCGTTTATAAACTGAACCGAGTCGATCGGCTCATTTACAACCGAGCGGAAGATCGAACGAGCAATTTTCGAGCATTTTTCAAACGAGCGACGAGCGATTTGAACAGCCCTACAGATGGATGTACGGTAGAATCCCTCTCACAATCGATAGTTGGTAAATATAGTATGCTTAATTCTAGGTTGTTGATCTTCTTAATGAAATGAACGAGCGTTTTAACAAGTCAAGCTTGTAGTTGCTTTATGTGTATAGAGTGTCTTGGTCCTAGATATCATTTCAAACTTGTAACCATAAGAAATTACAACTTCACAAGTTATATTACAACGAGTGTTGAAAACAAAATTTGAAAAAACTACAACTAAAAAATATAATTCAATGATAAATGATAAATAGTTAAACATTTTTAAGTTAAAAAAGGGTTAATTACCAAAACCGTCCTTGTGGTTTGGGTCAATATGCCATCCAGCACAAAATTCAAAAAATTGCTTGAACCATCCCTTGATTTTAACAAAATAGGTAAAAACAATCCATTTCATTAACGGGGTTAACTCAATGTCGTTAAGTCAGAAGCAAAATCGTCAAGTCACTTATAACATTTTAATCAGACCCACCACCCACCTCATCTTCTTCAATCTATACCACCCACCACCATCTTCACCTTTCACCACCACCACCACCTACCATCTCCATTACCTTTCACCACTACCACCATCCACCCACCAACCTGAAACCTACTCATTATCCATCCACCCACCACTGTTGACTTAATGTTAGCCCATGTTGAAGTTGACTCGAGCCTTTAACCCAATCCTCTTCCTTATATCAACAATCTTTGGTACAAACAAAGGGCTATGGTACAAAAAATTACAAATCATATCACAAATACCATGAAAGAAGGAAACTGAACAATGACTATTAATGTTTCATCACTCTGCAAATTCAGGAACTGGAACGTCTTCTTCATTAAGTGGTTCCAAAAACCACTCACCATCTTCCTTCATAATCATACAGTCATCCTCTCATCAGTCATCATCACCATCGATCCGTCTTCTTCGATTGAATCAACAATTAGGTAATGGCTTTATGTCATCATCTTTTGCATTTGTCGTTTGGTTTCTTCATCCTCCGTCTCCCGCCTACCTCCTCCAACCGTCACCTACCTCTTCCCCACCCCCTCATTCCCTGTTCTCCCCTCGACAAATACCTAGCCAACCTCTGTATGTGACCCTTCCACCCAGCTAAACTCCAAGTTTGATGAGAAACAGGGCTGCAGACGAATCGGTGTGCATCCTCTACTTTCTGTATAAACCAAAGGACACCGCAATTGGGATCCTGTAGTTAGCCAATGTGGGAGTAGCTAATTTGGTAGAGACTTATGAAGCCCTATATTCAAATCTAGACAATGGTTAAAAAAAAATAGCCAACCTCCACAAAAAGCACCAAAGATTGGAACTACTATGTGCAAATGTGCATTTTTTAAAGGGTTTTTAACTATTTTTTGCTTGCACAAGTTTTGTTTAAATTTATAAAATGGTTTTAAACTTATACGCAAGTACACCTAGCGGGGTTTAAAACCAAGTGTCTGACCCCTTCAGTGTCTCCCGCTACTCACCCTTTGTTGTTTAGTTGGACCAAAGATAGAGTGGTATTTTGTACAAGCAAACTTAATAAACATAAAAATAAAGATAGGGGTGACAATCAAACAAAGATATGATGATATCCTTTGATGCAAGAAGTAATATTTTGTTTGATAAACAAACAAACAGTTATTTATTCAAACATAGATAAAACAACAACATTATTAGCTAGTTACATATTTATTCGAGCATCGATAGAACAACAGACGAATCAACCAAATTTAGAGTTAGAAGCCGAAAGACAAAGGTTCACCACCGAGTACCAAACGCGACACTCCATTATTGTCTATAGCTGTTCCAATATCCCCGCACATAGTCTTACAGTAGCTGCAGACACTCGGGCAGAAAACGAGCTTATAATAGCCGTCTGCAGCTTTCTCAAACTTAAACCAATTATCCAGTGTTTCGGGTCCAGGGTTTCCTTCAACACCCCCCATCATGACAACATATTGTTTCATAGCTTTATCATATTTTAACCTCCATACATTTGACTCATGACAAATGTTGGTATCTGAGAACTTTATGTTGACGTCTGTAGAAAGACGGATCACACCTTTTTTAGGATTGACAGGAGTGATAGTTATCGAGTGATCCGCGCCTTCTATTTGGCTTGCGAAAGCAACTCCAACCGGACAAGTCTTGTTGCTCAATGCAGCTGGAAAAATGAAGCCAATGCTATCATAACCAACTTTGTTTAACAATCTCATGACAGGGTAGCATTCAACTCCTGTGCGAACGCTTTTTCCGTAATAAGTGAGCACAGGATCGGGTGCTGAATTCGCCTTGAAAAAGCATAGGATGAATGCAAATGTGAAGAAGATGAGTGTTTTCATTTTTGAATAAGATGAATGATGTGGATTGTATGTGTTGTGGAGGTTTTTATAGATGGTTGGAGCTTTAGATTTAAAAACAAGGTGAACATGAATGTTTGTTGGTTTGGAATTTTGGTGGTTTCAGAAGGAAAAAAAATAAACAGGTTAATTTGGATTTAGATTTTGACTCCTAGTGGATTAGTGAGTCAAGCATTTTGAATATTGTTGATTAAAGAATTTAATTTAACACTCTTTATTATCAAATTTTGTTATTAAAATAAACAGGTTTAGTAAAATTATGGTTTAAGGGAACAAGTTGGTGCTTTATGTATAGTCATTTCCAATCCCAACAACGGTGAAGAGTATACGTAGTTTGTTTTATTTTTTATATTACGATTGTTTTTTATTTAGCTTTTAAATTCGTAAATTTATTTTATTTAATTTTTATGTAATAAAAATGTTGCTTTTTAATTTATTTTATATCTAAAAAAAGAAAAATTAAAGTTTAATGATGAAAAATGGTGGGTGCTTTTAGTGATTGTGTAACGATGTTATGAAATATGATGAAATGATGTGACAGTTTGGAATTAATTGAAGTTAGTGAAAAGTGTGATAGCACACCACCCTTAATAGGAATAGCAAATCAAACATTGTATGGGAGAACCGGTTAAAAAACCTCTATTATTCATGTGTAATTGTCTTTTCTTTTACAATTTGCTTTCTAGCTAGGTAGTTAGTTATAAAATTCAGTTGTTTGAATTTTTTTTAGTTAACTACGAACCCAATCAATTTCATGTATAAAGTTCGTGTATAAGCTCATGTTCGAGTTCACATATTAAATGAGATTCAGTTTAGATAGACAAAAAGGATTAACTCTTCGAATGTAAAAATAAAGAGGAACCTGTTACATGAGACTCCGTAGAATAATGGCCATAGTCGACCATAAACTATCTTACCCAAAACCTTATAAAACTTTCATAATCACACCATATACAATAAAGTAAAATATGACTCTCCACTTTACAATATACAACAACAAAACGATTGAATCTAATCACAACAAATTGGACACCTTATGAGTCCATTTTCATTGCAATCAGGACATCTTTGAAACCCATAATCACTTTCATCTATTTCATCTGCACCTTCGTCACATTCAATTTCGTAATAGATCTTACAACTACCTGAACATGTCTCACACGGTAAAAATCTAATATCCCCACAAGCCTCACAACCATCACCACAACCACTACTGCAATCAGCCACTATTTCACAACCTTCTAACACCTTATCTAGCTGACTTTCATCATGTAATCGTCTGATTTCGTCTGCGCCGCCTATGTATTTCCTCCCACAAACACATTTGGCAACCCCCTGCCACTGTATCGGTCACCCAATAACTCCTTAAGTTCGTCCTTGAAACCCGAATGCATCGACACATCACGTTCATCAACTCGAAAACCGGAGTTCTTTAGTATGACTCGAACATGACAACAATCCTCATATGTCTTTCTAACTCCCCTTAAACTTGTGTAGTACAAAACCAACTTCTCTTTACCACGTGATGTGACAGTTACTTTTTTCTCGTTAGACTGTGGTTTCTCACTGACTAACGCACCCACTTTAATCATATCCGGATCAAAATTATCCGATGCTACATACATATCATTTGCATTTGAATCCGAATTAGAACGGTTCATCATGAACTTCATATCCTTTTCTTGTGATGACAATGTTGGTTGCTCGAGTTGAACCAAGTGGGGACCCGAGTTGAACGAGAAGCAGCGGATGTTATCAACCGTAGACAATGGACGAAAAGGACTCGAATCATCCAAACCCTCCATCAATTCCCACGCATTGATCGTCTCCAGCTCGTCTGGAGGCGTAACAACGGATGTTTCCATTACAATTTTCGCTATCTTTTCGTCTATCACCTTAGACCATGTCTTGGCTTCTTCCACCCCACCTACAAAATCCCTACTGTTCTTCTCTGGGACCATGTCTTGGCTTCGTCTAACGGTTGTTTTAGTACCTGATCGGGTTGTTCAATCGAGGTATTACGAAGCAGGTAACCAAGAGTAGTTGAATTACGTGGTTCGACATGGTGGTTATTATCGTGTTCGTGTGGAGGAGATCGATATGGGTGCGATGAATAGCTCCTTCGTATTGGAGAACATCGAGCATTGCAGTTCCTACACACATATTGCTTCGATGGTGCACAACCCATCTATTCAACAATAATAATAACAACAATAACAATAATAATAACAATAACAACAAGTGTAAAGATTGAATGATGCCCACGACCCCTTTATATCAAAAAAAGATTAAACACACATAATATCGAGAGTTTTGAGTATCCATGTGTAGGTGATCATGATAAAGGGACAGTATGAGCTGTACAAAAAGGAAAAAGAAATGGAATAAAATTTAAAAAGATGAAAAGATATTGATAGTTTACATATTACAGATCATGCATTGAAACGATCAATAGAAGAGTCATCTATTGTTCCATAACTCGAAACAAAATATACTTTTCTTGCAAGTTTCAATAACAGTGGAGAATCATTAAAAAACGGACTCATCTACTCTATTAATTAATAATTAATAGGAGTAGTTTTTTATGGTTGGATTATGAGGCAGCAAGTGAAGATCTTTGTGGATATGTCCACGGTATTGTTCTAAATTCACGGGGTTTCTTTCTTTTTTTTTTAAACATGTTTGATTTATTTGTTTGGTATGTATTAAAAATTGTTTTTTTGATCTTTTGATGGTAACATTTGCATGTTTCTTGGATATTTTATATGGTTATGTTTGAACCACTTTAGATGTCTAGTCATGGGATACGTTAATTATATGTCGCGTATTTAATTTCATTCACGTAATAGACTTAAATGATAAAACTATATGTTTATGTACTATATGATAAAAGCTTGTGAATTTTTTTTAATGTCCAACACTGCCAACCGGGTATATCCATAAGCAAAAAGCCACCCATGTCTGCGATTAAGGGAAGCACTGGTGATCTGGCCTGTCACTAATTTTAGAGGCAATTCACTGCCCGAAGAGCTACTGTGGTGAAACTCCAGGCTCGGGCATGACATTTTGTCACAAACAAAACTCCAACTGACGACCTTCCCTAGATAATGTCATCTGAATACCGCTTGAGCAATGCCCCTTTGGTTGTACCTTGTAGTTTTTAAGTCATCAATATCATAATATGAGGGTGCATTTGGCGGTGGTACTATCTATGGTCGTATACAACATTTTTATAGTTTGCATTGTGTGAAATTTGTATTATGTTAGCATTAACTTTATACATAGAGGTTGTGTGTATTGTGATTCGAGTTTTCGCAGTTAATGTAAGCGATTTTCATTAAAAATGTTTATGTGACATACCATTGTTTAATTTGTAAAGAAACTATTACGTTTTTTTATTGTTTTTCTACTTATATATAATTATAGACTGTTTACAACATCTCCTCCCATGGCGTAACACGCGGGGCTCAAATTCTGGTAAGTGATAAAACAACTGATGCATAATAATTTCTCTCTACACTTTACTGGCATCCGTTGCCTAAACTACATGCCTTATATAGAAAACTCAGTTCTTATGGTGTCATTTAAACCTCAGATACGTAGAGAAAACGGATGCTAGGCTACTTAATATTAGAGTTGTGCTGAATTTTATCAGCTAAACATATGATGATTATTAGCATGAATATTGAATTGACTTGGATAAAGACTAACATGCAAGCAAAAGTGGATACCTAAATTTAAGTAACACATAACGCTAGTTGTAAATGGTCTACGACATGACAATATAAAGGTAAACTAATCAAGAAAATGACTATTTCTAAAAACTGGCTAAAAAATTTACAGTGTTGTACTTTTTAAAATAAATTGAATAGCATGACTATAATACAGTTATATATATGTTCTTTATTTAATAATTTCCTCTTCAATTTATCTTTTATAATACTAAAAGAAGAAGACGTGTTAAAAATTTACATGAACCAATTATTCCTTTTCTGTCTTTAATATTTCTGGCAGCTTGTTTTGTCTTAAGCTTCGCCCATATTTTTAGGAGTACACAACAAAACCCCATTTGTTTTTTTTTTTTATAAGCAATCGCTTTATATATATATATATATAGGGTAGGGTTCAAATAGGAACCATACCTTAAGTAGGAACTATAGGAACCAATCTTAGCCATTGATCTCTAATGGCATGATTGTAAATAATTAAAAGTTTAATAAATTGTTTTAATTAATCAAGGGTGATATGGTAATTTGCAAACCCAATAAATCCTTAAAATTCGCAGGTTCCTAAATTGCTTCCACATATTTGTAAGTTATAAATTAATTAGTATTTAAAAGGTTTTGATTAAAAAATATGGGTCGTCTAGATGTGTTAATGCGTAATGGTTGTATACACAGGTGCACACTTGGTGTTTTCCATAGTATACAAAATTATATTTGGTATAATATGTAAGTTGAAGTGTACATTGGTGTATATCAGTTTTTTTTTCATTCATCATCATCATCAACACATATATACAATGGTGTACATCAGTTTTACATTGATGTATGTCCGTTTTTTCTTTCATTCAACATCATCAACAAAGATATACATTGGTGTATATTCGTTTTTTTTCATTCATCATCATCACCAACACAAAAATACATTGGTGTATATCCAGTTTTTTTTATCATCATCATTGACACAGATATACAATGTATATTCGTTTTTTTATTTATCATCATTATCATCATCGTTGACACAGATATACATTGATGTATATTAGTTTTTTTCTTTCATTCAACATCATCAACACAGATATACATTGATAAATATTCGTTTTTTCATTCATCATCACCAACACAAAATATACATTGGTGTATATCAGTTTTTTTTTTGTTGATTACACCATCATCATCAACACATACCAGTAACATCATAATTGTATGTATATGTAATACATCAATGTAAATTCTTAAAACTAAAATCCTAATGGATATAAATCCTTAAAATTGAAGAACTAACAAATATAAATACTTGCAAATGCTCAGAACTGTTGAGGATGTTATAGCAAAGATTTTAAAAAAAAAGTAAAAACTTCGTTCAAGATTTCATTCAAAATAATTGAAAAAAAAAGTACACGTAATATAGATTGATACAAAGACTTTGGAATTGACTAATGATCCAATGAAATTGAAGTTGTTAGCAATTAATAAAATATATCCATCACAAACCTTCAACAATTTTAGAGGAACCAAGTAACCTTCAAACTTAATACGTCTTTTGACCTAATCTCGAAATCATAAAAGTGATTTAGAATGAATTGATAATTAATGTAATAGGAATGAGCGTATATTATAATAAAGGAGAAAATTAAGGATTGATGATGATTTGATCAAGTGAAGAGAAAATATAGGATAACCAGTCAAGTTTAGTAACTGATTATGCAAAAGAGATTTGTTTAATAAAAAGATACATTGTTTTAGTGTAATTTTACATCTATACCCCTAAGATCAAAAAAAAACAATGAATGGTTGGATTTGGTTCCTAAGGTTCCTAACTATGGTAGTGGTTCCTATTTGATCTCAATCCTATATATATATATATATATATATATATATATATATATATATATATATAGGTAGAGGTTCGGGTACAAAGACACCTTTTTGTGAGAAGGGTAAGAAGCCTTGTGAGAGTGACATGTGGCATTGTTTTATTTTAATTATAAGGGCAATAGAGTAAATACACAAATAGTTAAGTTTTTAAAGAATCAATCTCCTAGTATAATAGAGTAATTTACGGGATTTTATTTTAAACATCATCAATATCAAAATAATGCACTGGCTACTAATATCAGAAGTGATTGAATTCAGAGTTTTAGTGATTCCTCCTATAATGAGCCTACATGCGTTTGAAGAATTAATCTCTTAATTCCTTTATTTATTTGTTTTATTTTCCTTATTATAATCTTTAAAGAATGGCCAACAGAATCTCAAAAGTGTTTGAATATATTAGGTTGAGGATTAGTTGGAATTCTGATTTTGGATATATTTAAACACGATATATATTATGGGTTCATAATATATTTATCACCATCGTCTTTAACGTTCCAGTGTGTTTTATCACCATCGTCTCTTCATTCCAGTGTGTTTTATCATCATCGTCTTAACAATCCAGTGTGTTTTATCGACTTTGTGTTTTAACACCATTTAATAAATAAAAAACACCATTGGATCAACATCGTCTGCGTTCATTCCAGTGTGTTTTATCACTATCGTCTCAACAATCCAGTATGTTTTATCAACTTGTGTTTTAACACCATTTGATAAACAAAAAACACCATTGGATCAACTTTGTGTTTTAACACCATTTGATAAACAAAAAACACACAAAGACAATTTCTTTGAAGATAAAACATACCGATTAAAACGACATACAATACATTCTATCAAATATATTTTAACATGTTATATTAAAATATATAATTTATATTGACAATAGTTGAAACATCAACAATGATGCATTCTTGAACAAACAAACAAACTGGAGATAGAAGGGAATCTTTTGTGTGCATTATCATTTTTTTACAACAGTATCGGATCCAAAGAAGAAGCAGAAGCATAAATTACCCATCTTCATCGAAATAAGCCCAATCTTCAACTGATCCAAAGCTCTAAATATTAGCAAAAAACGAAAACCGCCTCAGACATCATTTACTCAACTCTGGTCGTTCAACGAGTACAAATCTGGTTTAGAAGATAAGTTGAAGTATGTTTTGTATGGTTGATGAGAGAGAGAATGGGAGAGAGAGAGAATCTTAATAAAAAAGGAGAGAGAGAAAGAGCTTAAATAAAGGAGAATTTTAATGAGATTTTTAGTGTTTTGACAATTATACCCCAACAACCCCTAATTTATTAATTAAATTATAACACAATTAACAATTTTGCCATCCATTTAATCTCAACCATCCATCAACATGATCTAAAGGACACAATTATTTCTTACCTTTCTCACAAAACACACCCTTTGTACCTTAACCCCACCCTATATATATATATATATATATATATAAAGAGCCAGCCAGCGGCTGAAATACAAACACCAAAATACACCAACTCCAAAACACAATTACAACATCGACAAAATGTTAAAATCAGCCCAGTTTTCTCACGAGGTCATCTGCAGACTTGACCGATTGGAGAGCCAAAAGAACGCCTCCGCTTTGATCTAATCTACGGTGACATTAACCGGAATGAAGCTCTCATGAAACACTTTCTCGTTCCTAGCCATCCACATCTTCCACATAGTTGCCATCAGAAATGTAAGGACTGTTTTCTTCCACCTTTTGGATCCCGGGCTACTCAACACATAATGCACCAAGCCTTTGACATCCGAGAAGTTAACCAAGCAATTCACCTTCATCCACGTTATGATATTCCACCAAATCGCCCTCGCCCAAATGCACCCAAAGAAAACATGATTCACCTCTTCCTCGTTATACCCACATCTCGGACACATGACATCAGCTAAGACGACTCCTCTTTTACTAAGTTCGACTTTCGCAGCAACTTTACCTTCAAAAACTCGCCACATCAGAAAATTGCATTTCAAGGGGCCCCAAGAATTCCACATAAAAGTTGGCCCAGTAGCCGGCCCATTTATCTTCAGCGCCAATTCATCTCTAACGTTTCTGACCGAGAACTGTTCGCCATCAGCATTGGACCATAACCGTTTGTCTTGACCACCTTTAAAAGAGAAGTTTCTGAGCAAGTTGGACAAATGATGAACCTGCAAAGACTCCACGTTAGTCAAAGAGCTCCTAGACCAAGCCCATTTGATCTCCAAATTCGGCCCAAACATGTCCACCACCCAACAGTTCTTCGACTTGGCCAGCTTGAACACATCAGGGAACAAAGTTTTCAGTGGAGTATCAGTGATCTAGCGATGGTGCCAAAATAAGGTTTTACATCCGTTCCCAACCTCCACTTTAAGGCGATCATTAGCCTTAATCCCATGCTTGAATAAAACATCCTCCATGGTACCGATATCTTTCCAAATGCCCGGGGTTGTGTTCTTGATCGGGATTAAGTGCCTCACAATATTAGTTTTATGAATGGCTTGCACCACCAAGGCCCACAACTGAGATGGATTATCTCTAAATCGCCACCACCATTTTGTTAGCATCGCTATATTGAAGTCATTAATCGCCCCCAAACCAACTCCGCCACACTTTTTTGGTTTAATCACGTCGGACCATTTAACCCATCTAATCTTCTTTATTGTTACGGTCAATCCCCAAACAAAATCACATCGGATACTTTCTAACTTCTTCAAAATCACTTTAGGCGCCCGAAATAAGGATAGGTAGTATGATGGGAGACTACCTAAAACCGCTTTTGCAAGTGTTACCCTACCCGCAAATGAAAGTTTCCGGGCCTTCCATCGTGATAAATGTTTTTGGAATTTTTCAACCACCGGCGTCAAAACGAGACTCTCTTCATATTGACCCCTATAGGAATTCCCAAGTACATGAAAGGAAATTTTCCAGGGGCGCAATTCAGCTTACTCGCAAATCTCTTAACTTCATCCTCATGAACTCCAACTCCAAAAAGTTGGCATTTGGATAAGTTAACTTTCAGCCCCGACACAAGCTGTAGGCATCTAAGAAACCTCTGAGACTTGTAATATTATCCATACTCCAATGACCGAAGAAGATCACATCATCCGCATAACATAAATGCGAAATGTAGGGACCATAATTCGGAAGTTGAATACCTTGGAACGACCCATTATTCACAGCCCTATTAAGAAACATACTCACCGCTTCCATCGCAATAATAAATAAGAAAGGCCAGATTGGATCCCCTTGTCGTAATCCTCTTTTAAAAGAAAATTCCTCCGTTGGTGACCCATTGACAAGGACCGACCCGCATCCGGAATTCAAACAACCTCTAACCCAATTCCGCCACATCTGGGGGAACCTCATATACTCCATAACTTTCAAAAGGAATTTCCAATTAAGCGAATCGTAAGCTTTTTGGAAATCCACTTTGAACACGAGAATCTCTGTTCGACTCCTTTTAGCCCACGAAATAACTTCACTCGCAATAAGTGGGCAATAGAGGATATTACGTTCACCAACGAACGCACTTTGGGTAGGACTTATCAAACACTTAATCACACCTTTAAGCCTGTGCGCCAATAACTTGGACCAAATCTTGTAAATGGAGGAAACCAAGGAGATTGGCCTATAATCAGATAGGTCTTGAGGGCCGTTCTTTTCGGGATAAGGGTTATAAAGGTCGTGTTACATCCTTTGTTAATCTCACCCGAGGACATCAAGTCATCCACCATACGACAAATCCCCTTCATCACCCCCCAATATTTCTTAAAAATTTTTATGGTAAACCCATCGGGCCCGGGCGACTTATTACCGTCACAACTTTTAATAACCTCCCAAATATCAACCTCCGAAAAAGGAACAAGGAGAGAATTAACTTGCTCGTCAGTCAAAGCCGGCAATCCCGAGTTGACAAAGTTTGGACGTCGCCTGATCGGTTCTTTAAATTGCTGTTGAAACCAGCCTAGCACTTCATCCTTAACCCGGACAGGATCCGTCACCCAATCACCCTCTATAGATAACCCATTGATTCTGCACTTAGTTTTATTAATATTGACTATTCCATGGAAGAATGAGGAGTTTTCATCTCCCAATTTACACCATTCATCTTCCTAAGATCCAATCTCAAAGAAACACGCGCCTTCTTTTCCTCCGAATTAAGACTACATGTCGCTGCTTTAACCTCCAAGTAATGAACCTTTTTAGTCAACTCTTTCCAAGTGCTCTCCTCTTTGTTTCTAACCTCAGCTCACCAAGCTTTGATTTTCACCTTTAAAGTTCGCAAGGCCTTGGTCAACGCTAAATCACCTTTACCTGAGAGATCTAACCCGTCAACACACTCTTGGACAATTCTATCCAATTCCATTGCTCCCAACCAACTATTAAAAAACTTAAAGGGGATGGGTCCGAAGTCTTTTCCATCACAGATCAGAACAATCGGACAATGGTCGGATAAACCCCTTTCAAGAACCAAACAATTAGCCGTCGGCCACCAATTCATGAACCCATCACAAACAAGCACCCGATCAAGTTTGCTCAACTTAATATCCTCGTTATTCGATATGTACGTAAAATCACCACCCGCCATTCTGTATTCGATCCACCCAGCTCTAAAAATAAAGTCGTTAAACGCAGCGGCGGCTGATCCATCGAACTGTGAATTGACACGCTCTTCCAGTCTCCTCACGTCATTGAAGTCACCAAAGGCTATCCACCATCCATGAACCCGATTTTTGACCTCAATAATCCTGTCCCAAATAACCTTTCTAGCCAACGGATCATTGGGCGCATGCATATTCAGCACAAATAATAAATCATCCACCCATTTGTGTCTTTTGTATAGCGTGCACACACTAACGTACTGTAACATAAGCATACACAAGAATTGCTTAATACACCCCAAATTTAGAGCATTCACAATAGATGCTCCATAATTGTGTGAGGGGGGCCTATATATTATATAGAGTGGGTATAAGTGGTTGTGAGTAGAGGAGAGAGAAAATATATAGATGAGACACTGTTCATCAGTAAATTTGGAGGAGATACTGTTCACCCTCCATAATTTTTTAATATTTTTAAAAGTGGTTGCGAGTAGAGGAGAGAGAAAAGGTAATGATAAAAGTATAGAATAAATATTATTAAATAGAAAAGGAAAGAGAAAGGTAGTGATTTTTAGTGTAATTATAGAGATGGAGGATTTACTATGAATGCTCTTAGGACTCCGAATTCTTTTTAAATACTCCATCTTCAAATATGTACCCCAAGCATTATATTTTATTTTTGTTTAATTTGAACGGTGCCACTGGACTTGAAATCCGTTTGGTGATCTACCTATTTTCATAAAAAAATGTCATGCAACACCCAAAAACGCTTTTTCATCTGAAAAATCGCCTATTAATGCAAGTTATTCTGATTTTCACTGTCAAACAAATGGCTCTCGATGATGTATAAAGACTGTGTCGAACGGATTAAGACATAGGGGAGGGTTGTTTCAGCTTCTTATATTTGAGGGGAAGTGAAGAAGAACTGTTGAGCTGTTATATCAAGTGTAAAACTAAATAGGTTGTAATTAAATAAGCTAGGGTAGAAAATTAAAAACAAAAAAGGCATATAATTGTATGCATATAAATAGAACCTAAAACAATTAAACTTATTTTCCTAGTTTACATATTATCTAGATAATCCTACTGAACGGGACTCATTTAGACATGATGTATTAATAAAGATACATGTTTTGAGTCAAAATGATTATGGACCTGTTAGGCCGTTACCATCTGCTCATTTTACACACCTAGCGTCATGTTGTAAACATGTTTGTTTTGGTGTGCACAGTCCTTGATCAGCGACCTCCAACCAACATTTTGCAAGATCGCTGATTCACTCAGCGACTTTCATCTGGTTTCTCCCTGCTCACTGAGCACGACCGTCATCATTTCGGTTTCTCCGACCAGGCCTGCCGACATTAAGCAAGCGACGGTTCAAGGTAAGTTTTACATCATTCTACTCGTTTCGCCTCCCCGAATAAAGGTGCTATGATTCTGATCATTTGCTGTGAACACAGAAAACGGATTTTGAAGTTAAAAAATTTTGGCAGAAAAATTTTTAATACAAAAAAAAAAAAAAAAACAGAGGATCACTTATAATCTCCATTTTTTGATTGGATTAAGGTTTAAGTATTCGATTATGATAATATGCAGAGGGGAAGGGATGTATAACTGTTAAATTTCGAATTTTGATTCTGTTTCGATCCTTCCGGTGTGTCACCGGAATTTACTGAAATGGCCGGAATCCTTCTAAACCCAAGGGTAAATTACACGTTATGTCCTTTACGTTTACCTGAAATTTCACCGTGTGTCCTTTATCTTTAATAATTACATTGTGTGTCCTTTAAGTTTACATGAAATTTCACATTTGTCCTTTATTTGAAACTTTTGCATACTGTGTGTCCTTTACACTAACTCCATCCAATATCTTGGTTATTTTTAACTATGTATTATACATCTAATGGTTATAACAATTATTTAAATTACACTTATAACTCCAAAAATTCTATAAATTTTACAGAAACTTATTTACATCCCAAATTTCATTTAATATAAAACTGCTTTATTTTCCTTAATAATGAATAACTTGATTTAAAATGCTTAAAAATATTAAAAAATAGTATTTTATGAAATAATAATTTTTTCAGGTGCTAAATATGATAGAAAAATTTTTATAAAAATTTTGGGCTTTGGAATAACTTAAATCGGATTTTTAATGAATAAATATGAATTAAAAATAAAAAGTATAATAAATGTATTAAATATATTAAAACATATTTTCCTAAAGTAAATATACAAATAATGAAATTTGGGATGTAGATAAGCTTTTGTAAAATTTATAGAATTTTTCGAGTTGTAAATGTATTTTAAATAATTATTAGAACCATTAAATAAATAATACATAGTTAAATATAACCAAGATATTGGATTGAGTTAGAGAAGATAACCAAGATATTTGATGGAGTTAGTGTAAAGGACACACGGTGTGCAAAAGTTTCAAATAAAGGACAAAGGTGAAATTTCAGGTAAACTTAAAGGACACACGATGTAATTATTAAAGATAAAGGTCACATGGTGAAATTTCATGTAAACATAAAGGACATAACGTGTAATTTACTCTAAACCCAATTTGTTCTTCCTCTTAACGGTTATAATATTGAGTAATGATCTTTCATATCTTGAGTAATGATCTTTTCTTGTCCATTTGGGTTGCCAAAAATTGGCCAATGATTCGATGAAATTATGTCTGTCTGAAGCTATAATTTTGATGTCGTCGTTGTTGAAGCTTATTGGAGGTAGGTGGGGATATGGTTCGTTCGAAGACTCGCGTTTAACGATTCGTTTGTAAGTTCGCCGGAGTATGGCCAGAATTTCTTGAATTTCCGATCAAGTTCTTATAAAACGGTTATGGGTCTTTAACAATTGTTTCCTTGCATTCGTTTATGTATGTTTCTGTCTTCTTAATCGAAAAATATGTTCTTTATCAACGATTCTTGACTCAATTTGTTTCTGCGTTTTTTATTGCAAAATAGGGCATGAAAATTTTGTTTCCTGTTTTTCGAGACTGGTTCAGCGAACTTGATGAAGATTGCTTGAACCTCGTGCATCGGATGAACGACCTTGAAGATCTTTACACGGACCAACGACCTTGTATGAAGATCGTTCATCGGACCAGCGACCTTGAAAATCAGAAGTTGAAGATCGCTTGTTGGACTAGCGACCTACCCATTTTCACAAAAATTCCCATCCAACACCCAAAAGCACTCTTCACTCTTCCAAATCGCCTATTATTGAAAAAAAAATCTGAAAATTCAGTCCAAGAACGTACAAAAGGTGCAGAGGGTAGAAAAGGTCAAAGGCTTCTCGACCTGACCTGACCTAACCCGACCTATTTTGACCCCGTAAAAGTGTTTCTGCTTGGACATTAAGAATAAAGGTTAAAACAAAATAATTTGTTTTTGTCAATCTAGCTTATCTGACTCAATCCGTGTGAACCCATAACAACTTATGACCCAGGCAACTTACTTGTTTAGGCATTGTACATTTGTACTTACTAATTTATATTACCATTACTAGATTTTATTCCAGGAGCGTCCCGGGGTTGAAAAATATAACAATTCTAATAATACTAATACTAATACTTCTCTTGATTAAGTATACCTATGCATCTTTAGAAGAGTAAAATTCCAATGATAGCATGGCGAATGGGCTGAATTTCAACATCGTAGATAAGAACCTGGTTTAAAAGAAAAAACATGATTAATGAATAACCTGAACACTTGTGTTTTTTTCCCGTATGAACGAAACCCCACAAAAAATAGTCGTTTTTTCCTCCATTTTTTATATAGCACTATGGTACTTGTTGGAAAGATAATAAAACGCTTGTTAATTTGGTGTAATTTTTTCTTTAGAAAACCTCTTATATAAAATATATTAACGTTTAAAAATTATAAGAGGAAACATAAAAGAGAAAAAATTAAATTTGTTTTTAATTTTTTTTTCCTAAAATAACTCAATTTAATTTTAGTAGATTAGGTTTTATATTATTATTTGTTTTTTTTTTTAAATTTGCCACATGACATGACATATGGCACACTCAAGGAGGAGAATGTCTTCTTAAATGCCATATCATTAAAATTGCTTTCTTTTATTATATATACTAGTTTTTATCCCGGGAACGTCCCGGGGTTGAAATCTCTAATATGACATAATAAAATATCTATATGATAACATAATTAATGACTTGTTAATACATGATTAATGAATAACCTGACGAAACCCTACAAAAAATAGTCATTTTTTTCTCCGTTTTTTATATAGCACTATGGTACTCGTTGGAAAGATAATAAAACGCTCGTTAATTTGGTGTATTTTTTTTCTTTAAAAAATCACGTATATAAAAGATATTAACGTTTAAAAATTATGGGAGGAAACATGAGAGAAAAATCTAAATTTGTTTTTAATTCATTTTTTCCTAAAAAAACTCAATCTCTTTTGTTTTTTGATTACCTAATTATCTCTCTACACACGATGCCACATGGATCCTACATGACATCTCAAATGGAAAAATGGTCTCTTTGACTGCCATGTAGGATATATCTCTTTGGAATATTATAATATATAGATAGATATAGATTTTTTTCACAAGTTAAATTAATAGGAAAATAGTGATCATAATCATTTGACTTCACTTCCAATGCATTGAAGGTTGACCTTTGTCGCCATCCTAGGCTAAATCTCTCTTGCAATATCAAGAGATGGATAACATATAGGATTACTGTTACTTTAAATCTAACTATATCTTGCAAAGACTTTATCGTGAGAGTGAACCAAGCAAGGCAATGTACACCTAGGGGCCGTTTGACTCTATGTATATAGAGTTTAACTATGTTTGATTCGTATTCAATTTTCTCTCCATTCACAACTCCCTTAGCTCTCAAATGCTCGAATTTTCCGTTCATATAACTTGGGGCCGGGCTCCTCACCCTCCTGTAGTTCCGTCCCCGCGTATAACTTTGTGTCTTTTAGATATCGTATACAAAAAATATGTGTTATCATATTCTCAAGTATTAGAATCCTAAACAAACACATGTTTCTTTAAAAAAAATCAATAATTCAGATTCTTGCTTTAGTACGTAAAAAGATACATTTGAGCCGGCTCTCGTTACACCCCATCTACTCCACAAAGTTTGGTTAGTTTTGGATATGGGTCGGATACCAACTCGATCGGAATTATTTAAGAGACAAGTTCACATGGATGGTCTAGATTGTGCGTTGTGCGAGTGGGGGGTCGAGTCCACGAACCATTTATTCTCTAGTTGCTTGGTTGCTCAAGAGGTTTGGTCGGCCAATGGGCATTGGTGTGGTTTAGCTCCTATATATGCTTTTGAGGTTAGAGATTTATTGGTGTTGTTCAAACAAGTGACAAACAACAAGTGGAAGAAAAAAATTATACATGGCATTATTTTACTAGCGATTTGGTGCATTTAGCTTGCCAGGAATGAAAAGATTTTCAATAATAAAGAGGCGAGAGGTAGGATCATTGTGGCGAACATTAAAAGTCTTTTGTTTTTTTGGCTTTGTAATAGGTCTAGTTTCAAGAAATTATCTTGGGTTGAGTGGCGGAAAACGCCTTTGTATATGTTGTAATGTTGTCGCGGCGATCCTCGCTTTGAGGACTTGTCGACGGTTGTTTGAATGAAATTGAATTTCCAAAAAAAAAAGTGTTTGGGCTTGAAAGTTATTGTTTTAAGATAATAAAATGGGCCTTGGGGACTAATCATAAATGCATCATTTATTTCCAAAATTGATATATAGATATCGTTCAAATTTTATTTTCTAAGACATCTTTATATGTCACGAGTATTAATTAGTTGTTAACACCACTGGTGTCGGTGTTTTAAGTGAGAATTATAAAAAAGTTTGAGGACAAGATAACATATTATGTTATGAATGCGCCAATAATATGGTGACTCTTCACATCCTTAACTTCCAATTGTCATTACTCATTGTATTAATTTGTGAGCCTATAAATAGAGGCTTTGTATATTGTATTAGACTGACATACTTAATAATAAGACATCTTTGTTCTATCTATCTTCCTCTAATCTTTGTTCATAGTTCTTATACTTTGTATGTTGCTAGTAGGTCGTTGTTTTACAACACGTTATTAGCACGAGACTCTATACGATGAAGTCACGAAACATTGACCTTGCAAGCTGGCTAGTGACATCTTCAACCATGTTTATGAAACTGACTACTCATTCTTAATCTCCGTGGAAGGTAGTATCTTTAGTTCTTTACTATGTTTGATTTTGTAGATTGACTGACATAAAACAATAAAAAGAGGGAAAAGAACCGAATGTGTGGTAGGGAATACATTTAACTCTAATTGATTTTTTAAAGTCAAATTTTATTTTGTTCTCTCTAGACGAAAAAGGGATTGATATTCTTGCCTATGATGATTAAAGTATGATCATTTTAATTGTATTTTTTTCTTCAATATTTGTATATCACTTTTATAACAAAGAAAAAAGTATTTATTTGTCAACAAATATGCTTAAAATCGGTTACCTGTTGATCATCCCAATTCAACTTACAAGAATAATTAAATTATTTTGATTGTGATATGACAAGTTTAAATCAAACTTTTTGTTCATTGAGTCCCAGATGATATTATCTTATTCGAATTGCAGTATTTCTATCTATCAAGGTGTAAGTTTTTCTTTCTCTTTTCACCATCTCTTCTAAATAAGAGCCTACCCTTTCATATTAAAGCTTATGATATGAAAGTTTTAACCAGATATTTGTATGTGTTGTAGATGATGTTTTACCTAGTGCCAAGTTATTGATACCACCCACGTCCCTTCTATCACTTGAATAAATTATTGGACTTGTCACTTAAAGTGTCTATTCTCATATATATTAGTTATTTAGAAAATTATAGATTTTGTGAATATTATTCAGTGCACCAATTATGAGGTAATAACTATTATTTAGTGCACCATTATTAAGCATTTAAATATAGGTTACATATTTTTTTTTAAACGTCAATTTAAGTTATGCTATCAATTATTTTTATTTTATCATACTTCAATGTTGCAATCTTTATTGAGGACATTACAATAATATATCTTTTATGATGGCATGATATATTGTAGAAAAACTGCATAATTTAGCATTGTTTTATATTATTATTTTGAATGATGTAGTACATACGAGTTATTGGGATTTTGATTTTGTTTTATTTTTCACTTGCTTCTATTGATGAATATTACTACCATGTTAAAGGAAAGCGAAAATAAAGAGAAAAAAAAGGAGTTTTATTACAATTTTCACATTTTGTATTGTCATGTATTATATAATTAATATACTTCCTGAATCTCATTATATAGCTACGAAAGGTCGTAAGATATTAGGCCAATGAAATTCTATGACTCAAACATTGGATTACTTCTTAATGACGTTATGTGAAAAGAATATTGTTTATAAGAAAAACTGGATAAAAGTTTTCCATTTATCAAACCTAAGATATGCTCCTGAAATAGCAATATTGTCAAAAGAATATATAAGGTTTGAAATAACCACCATGAAAGTGGTGTAGTTCTCATCCATTCCCTGAAGTGAATGTGATGAAAAAATGATCGGTATAAAGGTTAAGATCATGTACATAACTATGGAAGTTGTAATGATTCCACTATGAAAGTTTTGTGGTTATAATCCATTCCCTGAAGTGAATGCGATGCTATAATAATCGGCGTAAAAATCATGATTATGGTGATTGTGAAAATTGTTATGTTGCTGATGTTAATGAGATCAGCTTTGTTAATAAAATGATGATCACAAAATGATCGTTATAGAGGTTATGATCATAGTAAATGAGGAAGTTGTAATGATCATCATGTTCATAACAAGATCAGCCATGTTAATACTAAATGAGGAAATTGTAATGATCATCATGTTGATAATAAGATCAACGATGTTAATTTTGAAATCGACCACTAAAGGTGGCACACTAATGAAGTAATTATCTGAGAATGAGATATATTATTCTCTCGTATTTCTTGTCGTGTATTAGACAAGCAAGAGTGCAACATGTCTAATAATTTGTCACATATGAGATGTGTTCATGAAGTAACCATATCATTAAAAGAGTATGAAAAGTTTGAAATCATCTCGTATTCTAGTGATCGAGTAAATAATGAAAAGTTATGAAGCTTGTTTGGTTTATACTCCATTCCCTAAAGTGAATGTGACTACACGTTGATCATTGTAAAGGTAATGATCATGGAGATAATTGAGAAATTTGTAATGATGAGATTGACCATTTGGAATTGTAATGATGGTCATGATTAATAATGAGATGATGGTTTGAAGATTTCATACATACTCTCATATCTTACGGTTGTATTACATACGTGCAAGTAATACATATATGATCATAGACCAGGAATTTATGGATCATAATTATTTAATTAGTTGGCATGACCGGTAAGACCACACCGAATCGATGATGATGTGAACATAATGAAGAACTTAAAGATTCTTCCATCTGATACATATCATGTAATGTTTGCTCAAAAGTGAAATTATATATTTGCCATATAGGGTGAGTATCCCTAAATATTCTGGAAGTGAATAAAGGATACATATATCCTAACATGATACCACTTAGTATTTAAAATCGATGCATCGTCTAAATGGTTATCAAGTTCGCAACCTGAAGTTTGCGTGATTTATGACTTAGCTAATAAGATAGCAAGCATATTATTCCAGAGTGGCATGTTTATTTTGGTTATAATTGTGAATTTAATTCTCAAGTTAGTAATGATAATTAGAATACGTGTTTTGGTAAGAAGATCACTAAACATCTAATTTTTATTGCAAAGATAATAATCATGAGAGCAAAAGTACATGTTTATATATAAGTACATGTGGTTATACATGACTAATAGTAATCCACATCAAGCCAACAAGTTATTTAACCTTTCCCCATTATATTGGTTTTTGGTCAGGAACCAAACATTTCTCATCTATTGTTTTGATGTTCGATATATTTTGCAATTGATCCACCATAATGCACAAAAGATGGGACTTCAAAGAATGTTGAGAATATATGTTGGATAAGAATAAGTATTGATAACCACGTACTTAGAGTCGTTAAAAGTGCGATTTGATTGATTGATTTTTATTTTAACAATCAATATTTCCAACATGAGGGGGAGATAAAAAGCAGTCGAAAAGATGAAATTAATTATCAGTTGATCCTCAAATTAATAAGTGTGAACTGAAAGTACAAAGGATAATTCATTTACAATAATAAATTGATTACCATATATACTTACTGACCCAAATATAGTGGCTAGCTAAGTCACATGTATCAACTGCTAGTGCTCCAATTGAATTAGTGTCCCAGAAAGGGCAACTATACATTGGTGATATGTCTATGGCATGCCTGAAGCATGGTAGACTAGTCGGTTTCAAGAATAAAAATCCTCGAAATTGGAGCAAGTAAGAAAGATAGTCAAGTCGAGGTGATAGTAAAAGGTCTCCTGAAGAGACATTAGACATGATGGTTCCAGAAGAACCTCATGTACCTGAAAATAAAGAAATCTCGTTATATAGTATCATGTCTACGAAATGCATTGAAATAAAATCGACGTCGTTATGAATTTTATGTAATGTAGCGCTTAAAATGAGGATCAAGATTTAAGATCTGCCTATGAATGAATACAAAGAAATGATTGGCCAAAATGGAAAGACGCAAATGCGGCAGAGTTGAATTCTCTATTGAAAAGAAAAGTTTTGGACCAGTAGTCCATACAACAAAAGTTGTAAAACATATAGATACGAAAATGTCTTTTGTGCGAATCAAAATTTGAAAAGAAAATGATATAAGGTAAAATTGGTGGCACAAGAATTTCGCAAAGACCCATAATTGATTATGAGGAGACACATTCTCCAGTGGTGGATACAATGATTTTTCATTGTGTTATTAGTCTGGTAATGCAAAGAGAGAATTAAAATGCGTCTAATAAATATCATGATTTACTTGACACTGAAAGTTTACATGAAAATACCTGATGAAGGATTTAATGTGAAATATTGTAACGTAAGTTCTCGAGAACGTTATGATCGGAATAAATGGATTCAATTCTGAATACGTTATGTTTGTTATATGATTGAATTGAATATAAGTAGAACTCCTCATGAGTATCCTAAAGTAACTGAGTGCTTAAAAGGTAATATGAAACATCGTAGGATGTAATTATTGTGCACCAATACACCACAGGTGATAAACTGAACTTGGTGATTATGATACTTTAATGTATAAGAATGGTACAATATATATTGGAGAAATAAATGTTATCGTTCTTCCAATTGAAGAGTTAATGTACTTGCATAATTGGTCAAGATGGAAAAGTCCTTGATGGATTGATGATGCCTGCATCATTGATATCAATACCTTAAGAAGTATTATGTAAAGGTAATATAATATGTATGGACTAAATAAGGGGGTTGAGTGTTATAAAACTCATGAGATATCCCAATAAAGAGCAACATAAGTTTGATTGTATTATCCAGCTTGTATTAAAAGTTTTCTTTTAAAAGTTCACTTTTAAAAGTTCACTTGCAGTTTACAGTGATAATGTCTGAGCATTATCGAGAGACTCTGTAGAACTTTTAAAAGGGGGATTTTTGAAAGTCCTTGACATAGTGCACTTGTTGCTTGACCTATAATTCGAGTATATATGATATGTTTACCAATCCATCAAAGTATATCTTGAAAAGATGGTGGGACATTTTACAATGGACATAGCTCATATTTAAAGTGCGTTAAAGGTTGTCCAATTACTTGATATGGAAAATTATTCATTTCATCTCCTACCAAAGTAGAGATTTTCACTCTACAAGTACCATAGTTAAAAATATATGGACATTAGTATATGTCTTGCTAATTATGCATGATTATTATATTTTCCACATGAACTTATTATCATAATATAGTCTATGTTAAGCGAGGAGACACCGAAATGAGTTAAAACAAATACTTCAGGTATGAGGGATATTTGATTATATTTCACTAACCCATGCAAACAAGTTTAGTTAGTCTTGTAGATGCAGGGAATATAACACATCACATTTGTTGATCTTGTGACATTTATTTACGAGAGGAGGCAACAATAGTTAAACTTAAAGTATTGCACTTACGAGAGCAGGGACTAAAATTCTGGAATGAAGATCATACATTAATGATTCAACTTAAAGATTTTCACGTCAAGTGATCAAGAACGCAAATTATTTACTACAAAACTTTGAGCAACTTTCTTAGAATATCGACACCATCATTCAAATGATACATATTAAAATGAGGGAGAGTATTCAACACGTTGCACTCTTTTTCCCTTCACTAAGTTTTGTCCCATCGGGTTTTCTTAGTAAGGTTTTTAATGAGGCAATATACCTGATCCAGAAGTATCAGGAAGAGTAATACGCCCTGCACTCTTTTTCCCTTAGCTGAGGTTTTGTCCCACTGGGTTTTCCTGGCAAGGTTTTTAACGAGGCAGCATCACCAAGCGTATTATAAGAATTGTGTATTGTTTTATTACATTATGTGGATAGTCAAGGGGGAGTGTTATGAATGCGCCAATAATATGGTGACTCTCCACATCCTTAACTCCCAATTGTCATTACTCATTGTATTAATTTGTGAGCCTATAAATAGAGGCTTTGTATATTGTATTAGACATACTTAATAATAAGACATCTTTATTCTATCTATCTTCCTCTAATCTTTGTTCATAGTTCTTATACTTTGTATGTTGCTAGTAGGTCGTTGTTTTACAACATATATTAGATTTTATATAAAATAAATAAAGGACGATACTTCATTGTATTTACATGTCAATGTTTATTCACATATAACTTTAATTCGTATATGGAAACGTACCTATGGCATGAGTTACATCATTCACATATGAATATATTAAATCTTAGCCTAATTTTTTTTTTTTTTTTTTTTTGAAAAAATGACCCAACTGTAAAATGACTTTCTCAAACATCAATAATTGCACCAAAGTGCTTTTAACATAAAGTGGCATTATAGCCCAGCGGCGTTTTATTGGTGGGATAAGACTTAGGAATTATAAGGTCCTGAGTTCGAATCTCACAAAGGGATTTTCTCATAATTATGAGTTTCCTCCTGAATTGATGACTTGGTGGTGGAATTTGATCGTGTGGTTACACTGGTGGCACGGTAATACTCTAGTGGTCCGTGAGTGATTCCAATTAGCCGTTCAAAAAAACGTTATCAAAGTGCATTTCTAAGGTTGTTCATCTATAGATATTCGGTTTAAGTCCCACTTGCAATAAGATGTCAAATTTAGGGATGCATGTGAAACCCATGATCTATTGGTTTAGTGGTATGGTGTCTGTCTACTTTTACATATGTGAAGTTGTGAGTTAAAATCTTTACAAATGTAAGATAAAATAAAATTAAGGGTGTTAAAAAGTTAAAAAAAAGGATAAAAAAGGATGCATGTGAAGTGAGAACTTTAAGAAAACATTAATTAGTATTGAATTGTATCTTAGCTTTTAAATATTATAGCATTAAACGAATTCTGTGTTTATAAACATTGTCATTAGAAATACCAGTGGATTAGCCCGTATGATGTTGCGGGTGTCACTAACTATCTTTTGGGAGCACAATCTAACCCGGCTTATCTTAAACAATGATTATATTTTGGAAAAGAATTTAACATCTACTTAATATTTTAGGAAAAAATAACATATATAAAAGAAAACCTATGACTTTTAATCAATTTTATGATATACATGTTTGCCTAACATCCAACATTATATTCTTTTCATATTTTATGGTATTCAATTTTATGACTTTTAATCAATTTTATGTAGTCAATAAACTAATCTACTTACAACTAAATGCTTCTTTTCTTCATCAGTTACAAGGATACGATAAGGCGAAGAGATTTTAAAGTGAATTATGACCATAATCAATATCATTATCTAATCCAAATCACTTACAATTAATTTTCAAGAAGTCAAGTTATAAGGACACGATGAGGCAAAAGGCTTTTAAAGTGAATTATGAGCATAATTAAATACCACTTACAATTAATTTATATTATAAAAAGACAAATTACCTTAAAAACAAAAGGCTTTTAAAGTGAATTATGAGCATAATCAAATATCACTTACAATTAATTTATATTAAAGAAAGACAAATTACCCTTAAAAATTAGTGTACATATACATTGTATGTTGTATGATAAGCAATTATATTTGTATCTCTTAACTTTTAAGAACCTTGGGCTAGTAAAATCTTTAAAGTCAACGACTTCAATTAGTGAATAAATGGGTGTCTAATTAACTTCCCATGTAAGCATCAATGAGAATGTCATCCTTGTGTTTGATCCCAATCACGGATGTACCGCTAACATATGGGTACCTGTTGCAAACGAAGTATGATTTGTAACATTATACTATATAGCGAAATATGATTTGTATAATACACTACAGATAAAATATAATCACTGGGTCCTTTGAGAATCTGTTTAAGTGTCAAACAAAATCACAATCACAAAACAAGTAAAAACAATTAGAAAGTAAGGATTTACCTTTTGGTTGCACAAGTTAAAGATAGGAATCCATACTTGTTAATTTAAAGAGGGTTGAAGACAAATAACATCATCACCATCTGGCCTCATATCATCATTCCTAATATCGAACTGAGCCAAATCAAATTTATATGCAATACCGAACTCACAATGCACCTGCTGCAAAGCAAAGAAAAGAACTATATGTGCATGAAAAATAAAAAAATCATGAATATACGAGCATATTTCTATAGAAACTCTTATAAGGTTTTCAATGTATGTGCAAAATAGTTATTATATATGGGTATGAAATGTACGCCTACTTGTAAGAATCACATAAAAAATAAAACAAACCTCACTCGGGTTAAAACTTCAACCAGCAATCAATAATCTGAAATCAGGCATAGCCCTACAAACTTGGGTTGGCCTTATCCCATGAACCGTATGACATGCCACCACATCAGTCGGAAATAGGAGCCCACAACCAAACGGCCTTGAATGCTGCTTTCGGAACCCATGATTTAGCGGGGGTAGGGGTGTAATCGAGCCGAGCCAGGCTAAGCTCGAGCTCGAACTTAAATGAGCCAGCTCGGCTCGGCTCGTTTTTTTTTTTGTTGAGCTGAAAAGCCGACCTCGAGCTCGGCTCGTAAATGTTCTAACCGAGCCCGAGTTGGTTCGAGCCAACCCGTTATTTTTTTAAAAAATATTTATAAAAATATAAAAATAAAATTACACATATACATGTATATTTTTTTATTTTTCCAATGTTTTAATGAATGAAACACATACTAAAAGTATTATTTGTATAATTTATGTTTTTGTTCAATTATTTTTCATATTTTATTGATTAATTCAAAGTATTATTAAGTATATAAAAGATGTTTATCGAGCCACAAACCGAGCCACCGAGCCGAGCCACGAGCCAAGACCCCCTAGCTCGTGCTGGGCTCGCTTTGTAATCGAGCCGGCTCGGCTCGATAACAAAATGAGTTGTTTCGAGTCGAGCTTTTTTCGAGCATTTTTCGAGCGAGTTGCGAGCATTTTGTACACCCCTAAGCGGGGTGGGTGGTCGGCGCACCAGTTCCACTTATCTCTCTCATCCGTCCCGATGTATCTCTCTCTAGATCACATGTAAAGAATGCAATGAAGGGAAATTATAGTAAACGGAGTTAGCAAAGTGAGTATATAAAGGTAGGGGACTATACAAAAGGAGGGAATGGAAGGGATTTGTAACTCATGAGGTATTGAATTTTCGTGTTTATGAATGAGGGTTACATATTGAAAGGGATATAAAGTGTGTATTAGACAATTCTACTATTAGCATTATATGTTGTACATGAGGGGCATAAAGGGAAGAAAATGACAAAAAAATGAAGATTTATGAAGAAATCCTTCAACTCCCATCTTAAAAATTGTATGAAATTACCTTATTGAACATCTTTGGTCCTTAATAAGGTAATAGAGAAATAGAGATAAATAACAATCAGGTCGGTGTCTCGGGGTAGTAAATGGGTTAACACTCTCGACAACACCGGATAAATAGGTTTGGGAGGGTAGCTCGGAAGGGAACTTCTCAGTATCAGTAAGGCGGGATTTACTTACAAAACACTCAGTTCCATTCTATCCTTTTGAGTGGATCAAGAGTGTACAAATCTCTTTCTTTTAATGTAAGAGATTTGCTACAAACAGTGGCGGATCTAAAAAATATATAGGGGTAACATTCAGATTTTTTTAATTACCATACATTCATACAATGTAATAAAGCAAAAGAAGAAGAAGAAGAAGAAAATGATAATAAATAAAGTTAAACAAATACCTAATAGATTTATCCTCTTCGATATGTGAAAGCTTGAAATTCGATTATAAACCGAGCCCTCTGTCTCGTCTCGGCTTGGATTTGAAACCGAGCTAGAAATCTAAGCTCAAACTCCACTTGATTTTTAACTGAGTTGGCTCGTCTTGGCTTGGTTAGGCTCGGATTAAAAAAAAAACTAAATACATGGCTTTCAAGATTCAATAATATGAAATGTCATTAACTAGTTCAAAAGAACAAATTAATAATACGTTCGGCTTAATACATTAGAGATCAAAATCAAATTCGACCAATTATAAAATAAGCTTCAAATTTAAGCAGATACAATATATGTTCGTTAGCTTCTTAATCAAAACAAATATGCTCTGAATATCCATCCACACTCTTCAATACATGAAAATAACAAACATTTTTCTTATAACATATTATGTGATAAAAAAAAATATATTATAAGCAAATTATCCAAGCTCAACCAAGCTTAGTTAACGAGCGAGCCAAACCAAGCCGATTTGGCTCATTACAAGCCGAGTCGAGCCGACTCAAATGTGTATATAACCGAGTCATATTGAGCGAGCTTTTGCAAGCTAAATTTGAGCGAGCTCTGATCCGCAAGCTTTTTGAACAACCCTAGGCAGGGGTGTATCTTTTTTTTGTTCAAAATTAAAGGTGAGAGATATGGGCTCAAGGAGTGGGTTGTGGTGTGGGTTGTTTATTTATTTTTTTCCTTTCAAAAATTGGGCTTTTAACTTATAATGGACAGTTGGTGGACTATAGTTTATGGTGTTAGGGTTTTAAAATAGTTTGTTAGGTAGCATAAAAAAAAGTTGAGGGGTAGCATAAAAAATTTTCAAGGGGTGATGTAATATGTAAAATGTAAAACATTAGTAAATAAATAAAATTTCACTACGCCGCAAAAGTTGAGAGGTAACAGGTGCTACCCCTGCTTTCAATCTATGTCCGCCTCTGGCTACAAATACATAAGAATATGAATGTGGTGAAAAGCAAACGACGACTCCTAAGGTTAATTTTGATGTGGGGAATATGGAAGGCTTGAAACGAAGTCATTTTCAATGGAACGCGGGTTACTATTGATGGTATTTATGGAGAAATTTAGGTGATAGCTTTTCTATGGATCAAACATAGAGCAAAGCGAGGTAACTTGGAAAGGGAAGGTTGGGTGAATTTTAGTTTTTCTATATCTTAATGTGTATTTGATTTGGACAAAGTATTGTGGGTTTAGTACTGGTTTAAGGTTTTGTTTACTAGCTCCTTGCTAGTCACAATACGTTTTAAATATTTGGCGATATGGAATGAATTGCCGTTAGCCATTCAAAATAACAAAATATATAAATAACAACTAATTTATGACTCCGTATAAATATGTTTGATTCGAATGTTTATCTGATGGTTAAACTATGGAAAAAAACTCGAGAAAGTTTACGGTAAAAAGAACCTTAACCTAAAAAGGATAAGAAGGATTTTGGATTGTTGATCTAACTGAATCAATGGATAGGATTAAAATGGTGAATATATATGTTCGATCTTCCAAAAGAGAAGAGGAATGGCAAAATAGGTATAACCTACCATTGTTGAGTTTCACACCCAATTTTTAAACGTCCATAACTTTTTCATACGACATTTTTTTTAAATATACCATAAAAACAAGTTTTTTATCCTCTTTCATTTTCATACCTTATTGCTATACTTTTTTTAAAAAAAAACAAAATTTGTTAGGTTGATAACTTACGTTTTTATCAAGTATAATTTACGCTTTTTATCAAATATAACTTGCATATTTTGCATTTTATCATGTACTAGTGTGGTGCCCGCGCGATGCGGCGAGGACACAATAGCTATGTTAATGTTACTGATTTTAATGAAGTGCGCATGATGGTTCGATTAAGTTATGATCCATAACCATAACCATTACCATTACCATAACCCAAACTAATTTTTGTCGTCTGGGTTCAATATTGAATGAAGAAAAAAATTAAACTAAATAAACCAAAAGACCCATTAGCGCAATAAATTAAACAAAGTCGTTAAGAAACTTTATTACCAATTAAAAAGTATAATAAAATATATTTGTTAAATAAAAAGTAAATGCATACGGTAACCAAAGAGTATATGGCTTTTGCATCCCTTGTGAGTTTTGTTTTCAATTCAATTCAGCAGTAAACATCTTCATGGGTATTAATGTTCAGCGTGGAAGCACTTGAAAAGAACCTAATTGAAATCTTGCTCTTTAAACATTTCTTCTGATCAGTCACAGTTGACTGTACATGAACAACACATAAGAAAGTGAGATTTGATTATATGAAGCATCGGTGTGTAAATTATTTGGAAAAATATAATACTTGGGAGACGAATCATTTTTTTTAACAGCCAAATGAACCATTTTATTAAAACCGAAAAGGACCAGCAGGTCGCTGGCCACCTATTTACAATCCACCAACAAGAAAAATCTATTCGCCACCCTATAGCGTTACACCCCCACGAATACCCAAAGAACACCCTATCTGATTCACATAAATTCCAATACTTCAACTCCAATATGGCAAAAAATATCATGTTAGATCTGCAAATCATACGTATACGATATACCCCCTAGAAACAAAACAACACAAATAGAACTCATAACGTGAAACGACTATGCAACATCAGGACAGTTAGCACCACGCCATATTTTAACCCAATTGACTCATTTTAACACACACCAAACACACATAAGGAACTACCCCCACCCTCCCAATGCGCATACATCACCAAAACACACTCACACCAAGTAAATATTTCAACCCTGCCCCCACTCTATTATTCGAAGACGAATTGGTAACCGACGTCGCTTCACCGGAGAGATTCTTTTAGGCTCTGTCTATTTGGACACCCTTGAAATCTATTTGGACACCGTGTATATGCCTCGTATAGAGCTATATGAGGAATATAAAGGACAAAAAGTTGAACACTGACTTCAAGGCAATGATTGGCTGCAACTTGGTACCTTATACTACCCATATAGATCAATATGAGGCATATCAAGCCTAGTATTAATACCAATACTAGGCTTGGAAACTGATATAGGGGTGCCCAGATATGGGTCATATTGAGCAATACGACCCATGTAAGGGTCTTTTTTTATTTTATTTTTATTTTCATTTTTATTGTTTTTAAATAACTAAAAATACTAAATTAACTTTAAAAAATCCAAAAATTAACAAAAAAATAGTTATATTCAGTCCAAAAATTCAAACACGCTTTTTCAAACACGTTTTTTTTTCGAACACGTTTTTTTTTTCAAACACGTTTTTTCGAACACTTTTTTTTTTTCAAACACTTTTTTTTTCGAACATCTTTTTTTCGAACACGTTTTTTTTTCGAACATGTTTTTTTTCGAACACGTTTTTTTTCGAACACATTTTTTTTCGAACACGTTTTTTTTTCAAACACGTTTTTTCTCCGAACACGTTTTTTCGAACACGTTTTTTTCGAACACGTTTTTTTTAACACGTTTTTTTTCGAACACGTTTTTTTTCGAACACGTTTTTTTCGAACACGTTTTTTTGAGGCATATCAAGCCTAGTATTAATACCAATACTAGGCTTGGAAAAAGATATGGGGTGCCCATACTACCCATATAGATCAATATGAGGCATATCAAGCCTAGTATTAATACCAATACTAGGCTTGGAAACTGATATGGGGGTGCCCAAATATGGGTCATATTGAGCAATACGACCCATGTAAGGGTCTTTTTTTATATTTTCATTTTTATTGTTTTTAAATAACTAAAAATACTAAATTAACTTTAAAAAATCCAAAAATTAAATAAAAAAAATGGTTATATTCAGTCCAAAAATTCAAACACGCTTTTACGAACACGTTTTTTTTTTCGAACACGATTTTTTTTTCAAACACGTTTTTTCGAACACTTTTTTTTTTCTCAAACACGTTTTTTTTTTCGAACACGTTCTTTTCGAACACGTTTTTTTTCGAACAAGTTTTTTTTCAAACACGTTTTTTTTAACACATTTTTTTTTCGAACACGTTTTTTTTCAAACACGTTTTTTCTCCGAACACGTTTTTTTGAACACGTTTTTTTCGAACACGTTTTTTTTCGAACACGTTTTTTTTCGAACACGTTTTTTTTTCAAACACGTTTTTTCTCCGAACACGTTTTTTTTCAAACACGTTTTTTTTCGAACACGTTTTTTTCAAACACGTTTTTTTTCAAACACGTTTTTTTTTCAAACACGTTTTTTCTCCGAACACGTTTTTTCGAACACGTTTTTTTCGAACACGTTTTTTTTTCGAAAAAAAAACGAGTTCGAAAAAAACGTGTTCGAAAAAAAACGTGTTCGAAAAAAAACGTGTTCGAAAAAAAAACGTGTTCGAAAAAACGTCTTCGAAAAAAAACATGTTAAAAAAAACGTGTTTGAAAAAAAACGTGTTCGGAAAAAAACGTGTTCGAAAAAAAACGAGTTCGAAAAAACGTCTTCGAAAAAAAACGTGTTAAAAAAAAACGTGTTTGAAAAAAAACGTGTTCGAAAAAAAACGTGTTCGAAAAAAACGTGTTTGAAAAAAAAACGTTTTGGAAAAAACGTGTTTGAAAAAAAATGTGTTTGAAAAAAAACGTGTTCGAAAAAACATGTTTGAAAAAAAAACGTGTCCGAAAAAAAACGTGTTTGAAAAAAACGTGTTCCAAAAAAACGTGTTCGAAAAAACGTGTTCGGAGAAAAACGTGTTCGAAAAAAAAAACGTGTTCGAAAAAAAACGTGTTCGAAAAAAACGTGTTCGAAAAAAAAATGTGTTCGGTAAAAAACGTGTTCGAAAAAAAAAAACGAGTTCGAAAAAACGTCTTCGAAAAAAACGTGTTAAAAAAAACCTTTTCGAAAAAACGTGTTCGAAAAAAAACGTGTTCGGAAAAAAAAACGTGTTTGAAAAAAAAAACGAGTTCGAAAAAACGTGTTTGGAAAAAAACGTGTTAAAAAAACGCTTTCGAAAAAAAACGTGTTCGAAAAAAAAAGTGTTCGTAAAAAAATGTGTATGAAAAAACGTGTTTGAATTTTTGGATTGAATATAACTAATTTTTTTTGTTAATTTTTGGATTTTTTATAGTTAATTTAGTATTTTTAGTTATTTAAAAACAATAAAATGAAAATATATAAAAAAAATAAAAAAAGACCCTTATATGGGTCGTATTGCCCAATATGACACATATCTGGGCACCCCATATCAGTTTCCAAGCCTAGTATAGGTATTAATACTAGGCTTGATATGCCTCATATTGATCTATATGGGTAGTATGGGCACCCCCATATCACTTTCCAAGCCTAGTATTGGTATTAATAGTAGGCTTGATATGCCAAGTATTGCCCAATACTAGGCATATCAAGGTTGTTTTTTATTTTTTTTAATATAATATTATTGTTTAAAAATACTAAAATTACTTTTAAAAATCCCAAAAAATAAAAAAAATAAAGTTTTATTGATTTGAACTCTATTTTAAAAAAATTAGATGTTTTTGTTACAAAGATGAGACATATTCGTTTTTTTTAATTGTTTGGTTTGTTTTTGTTGGTTTTGAAGATGTTTGTTTTCTTTTGTTTCAAATGTATTAAATACTACGATCAATCGACTTAAAAAAAAACACTTTCTCAAACAAATCTTATAACTTCTTCAAACTTTGTATTGTTTATATAATTTCTTCAAACTCACCTAAACAGAACAAACATCTTCAATACCAACCAAAACAAAACCAAACAAAAGAAATATTTTTTATAAAATAATACTGGTAACAAAAAGTTGTAATTTTGTTAAAATAATATTGAATGAATATAACTAATTTTTCGTCAATTTTTGGATTTTTTTTAAGTTAATTTAGTATTTTTAGTTATTTAAAAACAATAAAAATGAAAATATACAAAAATAAAAATAGAATTGATCTATATGAGTCATATTACTTTATTGTTTTCTGTGTTGGTCAACATTAATTAGTTAGAAGACAAAAATTGTATTTCAATATGCCTCATATAGATCTATATGAGGAGTATTAACTTTATTGTTTTCAGTGTTAGTCAACATCAGATAGCTAAAAGACAAAAATTGCACACCAATATGCCTCATATAGCTCTATACGAGGCATACTTAGGGTGTCCAAATAACTTTTTGGGGTGTCCAAATAGCATGACCCTTCTTTTATAGATAGTATAGATAAAGTGTGTATTACACATGTACTATTGACATTACATGTTGTACATGAGGGGTATAAAGGGAAGAAAATGGCTAAAGATTAGATATTTGTTAAGGAACCCTTCAACTCCCATCTTAAAATGGTGGTAAAGATTAGATATTTGTTAGCCATCTCTCCTCCTTAATAAGGTAACATAGATAACTTGCATCTTTTTATTAGGTATAACTTATGTTTTATCATGTATAACCTGCGTTTTAGAATTTATAACTTGCGTTTTATTAAGTCGTTTTAACCTGCGTTGACACAATTCCCTGGAAACATTTTTTTGTCACTCACGAAATCAATCCTTAGTCTACAATAGTAGGAGCAGTTAGGTGTACTTTTGAAGATGGCCAACAATGTTATTATTGAAATCCCACCTACAAAGAGCATGTAAAAGTTGAAAAATCTATGATGTGTCTCAATATGAGTTACGTTGTGGGTATTCTCCATGTATACTATTACACTTGACACATCAAACTAGGGTCCCCTTGTTTATAATCATATCAAAAAAGACTTAAATCATGTAATTAAAATAACTTCAAGAGCTAAGCTGTCTTAATTAAGCAGTATTGATAGCAATTTAAACGGTTTGATGATTAGCTACAAGTTGTTTCACACAGCTTGACCTTTTACACTAACTGCCATTAGTAGCAACCGAGTTGCCAAACCTAATACTTCTATAAATAGGAATCCAACAATCGACACTAATTGCCATTAATAGAAACCCCGGGCAGTGATGTGCAGGTGTAATTTAACCATTATGATAATTATAATTTTGATAATTTTACTAAGAACTCAGAAATCTAGATGAAGGGGTAGGGACCCAAATCCACATGGGCCCTACCCCAAAAACAAAGCCCAAAAGACGAAACAGGCCCACGAGGCCCAAACGTAACATTGGGAATACTCAAAGCGGGTAATGAATATGCGGGTGCGGAGCATCACGCGGGATAAGTAGCCGCCGAACCGTGTCCCGCCTACAGTACAACAAGACAGAACAGCGACGGACACGTGGCATCAAACAAGAGGTTAGTACAGGCATGTACGAACCAATCAAGACATGAGGACGTGTGGCAGGGAGCATGTTGCACAATCTACCTCTTAAGGGACGACACCTGTCCCCAGAAGGACCCGCAGGAGACAAACAGTACATATCCTGCACGCGCCCACCAACCGGAATGCACGGGACCACCTCAGCAAGGTTCTCCACTAACCTGGAGGGCTGCAGGGGGGACAAGGCCCCACCTGGCAGCCAATCACGTCAAGACAGACCTGGGACTACTCACGGGACGCCACGTCACCAAGACGGTACGATCTCTCTCCTTGATATAACACGTGTCTTACTTCATCTTATTGGGCCTAACTTTGGGCCGATGTGGAGGCAAGCCCTTAACTTGGGCCTTGGCCCTTTGGGTAAGTTAAGGGTAGATGTTGAGGCCCGTGTGGAACCTATTTAAGGAGCACTTGGTCTCCTTGGATAGGCTATTCAGAAATTCCCTGAAGAACACACCAAGGCCGATTACGTTTTTGTGTCTGCTAAGTAGATTCCTTCGGGTTTGAGGCGGTCGCCCCACATCGGTATAGTGTGTGTTTACAGGAACCTTCAATCTCATAGCCAGTTGGATAGCGAAGGATCACTCCTGTAGAGACGAGCCTAACCATTGGATCCAGGTTAGACTTTTGTTTCTTCATTGGCGCCATCCGTACCGGCTAGAGCAACAACCGTTTAATCCTTTAGCTAGACAACATGGCAAACGAGGAAGCCCCTCGGAAAAACCCTGGCGAACCCATCATCGGGGATGATGACGACGTCAGCACAGCAGAAAGAACTCCAGCTACTGTAACCAAGGTCGCACACCGAGCTGTTGGAATGACCAACCCTGGTCCTGTCGTCAACCAGCAAGCTGCCGACACCGAGGAAGGTGAAGAAGACGACGAGGATAATGCTGAGGAAGACCCAGACGAATGGCTCTTCAAGCAACAGGCAGAGGTCACCGCAGGTTACCAAAAGAGGGTAATGAAACAGGCACAGCAAAGAGTGCAAAAAACACTCAACTTCGACAACAATAATAAGACCTCAGGAGCAGCAGCTAAGAACAAAGCAAGCAGCAAATCAACAAAAAATAACACACATGGTAGTCGCAGCGGAGGCCGCGGGAAGAGTTCCCACAGCCAGGGCCGCGCTATCACGGACGAGGATGACGGCTACGAGTCCAGCTCACACGCGGAAAGTGACGATGATCTGGTCAAACCATACCGGCCGAAGGACTTAGCAGAAAAATCCAAGTTCTGTGCAAGAATCGCCATGGCGCCCAAACCCGCCAAGGCGAAGCTACCGAGCAGCATCGGGAAATACGACGGAATACGCGATCCGGACGATCACGTACATGATTTCAGGACCGCAGCTCACAGCCAGAACTGGCCCATGCAAGTTTGGTGCCACCTCTTCGCACAGACACTAACGGCCGCAGCCAGGGTGTGGTTCGATAACCTACCCGTGGGTAGCATCCAAGACTTCGACGACTTGCTGTCAAAGTTTTCTCTTCACTTCTCTCACCAGAGACGACATAAAAAAGACAAAGCGCACATCCTGCTATGTGCAAGAAGGGACACCGAGACAGTCGAAGATTACATCACCCGCTACAACGCGGGAAGCGATGCAAATAGGATGCAATGAGGAACTGACGCGGGCAGCGTTCATTCACGGAGTCAACAACGACGACCTCATGAAATGCCTCACGGGAAAGGACGGGATTCCAGAGTCATGGGACGACGTAATCAAAGCCGCAAAGATATATGCGTCCTCAGAAAAATCATTCCGCCAATCACGTCAGAACCCGTACATCCAGGGCACAGCAGCAGCCGCCGAGACAAGGGTAAGCAATCCGTTTGGTCACGCATTACTGGGTCCGCCGAGGAGGGCAAGTACTCTGCACAGCAGGACGCTCGCAATATAATCAACGGCAAGCACGGCCGCGACAACCGAGGCGGGTCAAGGAAGAACACGGATTGGACCCCATTAACGAAAACCCCATCACAAGTGCTCACGACAGAACAACACAACTTCAAAGAACCACGGCCACTAGGAAAGCGAAAGAATGTGGACACTAGCAAACGCTGTGACTACCACAACGACTTCGGGCATAACACAGACAATTGCTACAGCCTCAGAATGGAGATAGAGGCGGCCCTGAAGTCAGGACAATTGGGACACCTAGTGAAAAACGTACAACGCAATGGCCGCGGTAAAGATTGTGAAGACAAGGGGAGGGTTCGAACAAGCGCATCCGAAACCTACAAACCCATACTATCAACCGCGTGACAAGACACACATGCCAGATGACAAATAAGGGGGCGGCAAGCAATCGCCGGAACAAACGCCCACTGATGAACACAGCGGACGACGCCTGGAAAGAGCAGCCAGTCATCCTGCCCGCCGTCAAAGGGGTGCTTCATCCACGTCACCACTAATCATCACAGGGTATTCGGCCACTACCGTACCCCATACATGTTCTTAGATCCAGGGAGCAGCGCGGACATCATGTACGAACAATGTTTCAATCAGTTGGACGAGGCAGACAAGAAACGCCTCATTCCAGTCGCGGAGCCCATATCAGGATTTATACACGAGACAATCATGCCGCGAGGAGTAATCACGTTCCCGGTGACATGGTCATACGGGAACCTATCACGAACCGAAGAGTGCGAATTCATGGTCCTTCCAGTCGCTTCCTCACACGACATACTGATCGGAAGGGAAGGTTTGGCTAAATTCAACAGTAACGCCTCTACACCGCACCAAATGGTGGGATTTCCGACCAGGAATGGCGTAGCATTCATCCGCGGAAATCGACAATGCCATGCCGCCGAGGCGGCGAAACCACCAAAATCCGCCAGACAACAGGTGAGGACGGAGCCAGAGAAGTGGGCTCTCAACCCCCGCTTCCCCGAGCAAACGGTCACAATCGGTCACGCACTTTCAGACGCGGTGCGCGTTCACTTAAAGCAGCTACTCATCAAGAATATGGATATCTTTGCTTGGCAACCAGCAGACATGGTGGGCGTGCCACGTGACGTCGCGGAACACAGACTGTCCACATACAAATCGGTAGAACCAGTGGTACAGAAAAAACGAAGCATGGGACCGGAAAAAACCAAAGCAATGAACGAACAAGTGACCGAGCTACTAAACGCAGGAATCCTCCGTCCAGTCAAATACCAGACATGGGTGGCAAACCCTGTCATGGTCGGCAAAGCCAATGGCGGGTGGCGAATGTGCGTGGACTACAAGGACCTTAATAAGGCATGTCCGAAAGATTGCTACCCATTGCCAGAAATAGACTTGAAAGTCGACTCGCTAGCACCATTCCGCTTCAAATGCTTCCTCGACGCTTACAAGGGATACCACCAAATCCAGATGGCTAAAGTGGACGAGGACAAAACGGCGTTCAGAACCGACATGGGGACGTTTTGCTACACAAAAATGCCGTTTGGGCTAAAAAAACGCGGGGGCAACATACCAACGCCTCATGGACTCGTGTTCACAAAGCAGATAGGCGTCAACTTGGAAGTATACGTGGACGACCTTGTCATCAAAAGCGTGGAAGAAGACCAAATGCTACAAGACATCCAGAAAACATTCGAACAACTAAGAACGGTCCGCATGAAGCTGAATCCCAGCAAATGCTCCTTCGGCATGGAAGAGGGAAAATTCCTGGGTGTCATCGTCACGAAGGATGGCTTCCGCGCAAACCCAGAGAAAGTGCAAGCGATAGAGCGAATGCCATCGCCAGCGTATGTAAAGGAGGTGCAAACCCTGATGGGTCGCCTCGTGGCTTTGAACCGCTTCCTATCCAACTACGCCTCAAGGTCTTTCCCCTTTGTCAGTACGCTCAGGAACTGCCTGAAGAAGACAAACTTTCGCTGGACAACGGAAGCAGAAAAAGCATTCCAAGACATGAAACAGTGTCTCATGAACTTACCGACATTGACAGCGCCCCTCCCTAAAGAACCGCTCACGTTATAACTGGCGGTCTCCGACAAGGCGGTCGGGGCAGTCCTGCTAGTGGATAGAAAGGGTGTCCAGACGCCAATTTACTATGTAAGCCGAACATTATTAGACGCGGAAACCTGCTACTCCACAATGGAGAAGTTGGTACTGGCCCTGGTGCACGCTTCACGTAGGCTGAGAAGGTACTTCCAAGGGCACCCAATCAACGTTCTGACGGGGTACCGCATAAATGACGTCCTGAAGAAGCCCGAACTTTCGGGAAGACTAGCCAAATGGGCCATAGAGCTTGGGGAGCATGATATCTATTACAAGCCACGGCCAGCCATCAAGGGGCAAGTCCTAGCAGACTTCACCACGGAGGTCCCCACGGACAAGATTGCAGAGTGCCTGATAGAACAAGACCCGCCGCCAGAGACAATCGCAACAGATAAATGGCTGCTATACACTGACGGCGCCAAAAGTGACGACGGCGCGGGGGCCGGCCTGCGTCTCATCAGTCCAGATGGCACAGAGTTTACGTATGCTATCCGCTTAAACTTTGAAAGCACCAACAATGAAGCGGAGTACGAAGCATTGCTCGCTGGCCTGCGTCTGGCAGACAAGATGGGAGCCCGCTTTGTCGAAGCACACGTAGACTCCATGTTGGTAGCGGCACAAGTGGACGGGAAATACGAGGCTCGAGATAGCAAAATGGCCCTGTACTTGGAAGAGACAAAGAAGCTCATGCAACGTTTCGCATACTGCAAAATCTTTCACATCAACAGAAGCGAAAACAAACCCGCAGATGCTCTGAGCAAAATGGCGGCCACCGTCTTCGAGCATTTGGCAAAAGAAGTACGAGTGGAGGTCTTAGACACCCCATCTGTCTCCGCTCACCAGGTACATGTCGTACAAACAGGCGCACCTTCATGGATGGCACCCATAGTTCGCTACCTCACCAACGGAACGCTCCCTGATGACAAACAAGAGGGAGAAAGATCCAACATAAAGCAATGCACTACCAGATGGTCGCAGGCACACTTTACAGACGATCGTACTTGGGACCCCTGCTGAGATGTGTCAACACCGAGGAAGCCACATTCCTGGTCAAGGAAATACACGAAGGAATCTGCGGCCTACATGCAGGACCGCGCATGGTAGTGGCTAAACTAATGAATGCGGGATATTATTGGCCTGGCATGCACGTAGATGCAGTCAAAATACTCCGCAAATGCCACGCGTGCCAACGCCATGCGCCCAGCACGCTGCGTCCCAAGAACGATTTAGTGCCCGTTACCTCAGCATGGCCATTTCAAAAATGGGCAATCGACATTGTGGGACCCTTCCCCACAGCGCCTGGGAACATCAGATACCTCATCGTGGCTATCGACTATTTCACGAAATGGGTGGAGGCCAAACCGTTGGTGTACATTGACGCTCGGACAGTCAAACGCTTCATTTGGGAATTTATCATATGCCGTTTCGGCCTCCCAATGGACATCGTCAGCGACAACGGCCTCCAATTCACAGACGGCGGCTTACAAAGCTGGCTCGCAGACATGAGGGTGAGTCAAACGTTCACTTCTGTAGCCCACCCGCAAGCCAATGGCCAAGTCGAGCGAGCAAACAGGAGCATTGTGGAAGGGATCAAGGCAAGGCTGAACACAAAGCGCTCAGGATGGGTGGATGAGGTACCCAATGTACTATGGGCCCACCGTACGCTAACAAAGACAAGCAACGGAGAAACCCCGTTTAGCTTAACGTACGGAACAGAAGCTGTAATCCCAGCGGAAATCGGCTGCCCATCGGCGCGTGTTCTCCTCGCCGAAAGCAACAAGAATGACTCAGAGCTACGCCTAAATCTAGACCTCCTTGAAGAACGTCGCGAACTAGCGGCATTCAAAGAAGCCAAGTACAAGAGGCAGCTCGAGCGCTACTATAACGCGCGGGTCAAAAAGGTAACATTCAATGTGGGGGACTTTGTCTTCCGCCACAATGAAGCTTCCACAGCAGAGGCAGCGGGCAAGCTTGCCCCAACTTGGGAAGGTCCATACAGAGTCCAAGAGGTACTGGGGAAGGGCGCCTACGCGCTAGAACGCCTCGATGGTACCCCAATCCCAAGGACCTGGAATGCCGCACAGCTTAGGGTTGGCTACATGTAATCGAAGTAGGACAGGATCTTTTCGATATGTTTACTTTTATGTCTCTGCGACTTGTCGTTTCCGAAGTTTTAATGTACTAGAAGTTCTATGTCTTTACGACCTATCTATGAATGAATTAAACGATGTTATATGACTTTATATCACGTGTAACATATTACATAGCACAGCGCATACCAAAGTGCAACGCGCACCACGGCTTTCGCAGAAAAATGCGCCACCTTGTTCTGCGGAAGCCGCTATCTAATGCGATTCCGCAGACCAAGCAGTGGAAGAGACGCATCGTTGTATTCACAACGAACGCGTCACCTTGGCCAGCGGACAGCACCATTACGGGTAGCTCCGCATGCTAAGCAGACCAAACAATCAACGAGACGCATCGTTGTGTTCACAACGAACGCGTCACCTTGGCTAGCGGAAAGCACCATCTTGGGTCATTCCGCAAGCTAAGCAGATCAAACAATCAAAGAGACGCGTCGTTGGGTTCATAACGAACGCGTCACCTTGGCCAGCGGATAACACCATCTTAGGTCACTCCGCAGGCTAAGCAGACTAAGAGACGCGTCATGATTCTCAAAACAAATGCGTCACCTTGGTCCGCGAATTCGGCTATCTCGAGCGACTTCGTGGACTAAGCAACGAGCAAGATGTGTCGTTGTTTTCACAGCAAACACGTCGCCTTGGCCGACGGAGCACACCATTCCAGGTGACCCCGCGAGCTAAGCAGTCAAAGAGGCGCATCGACGCTTTTGTAGCGGATGCGCCACCTTGGCCGACGGGCAACGCTTTCTTAGCTAAGCCAGCCGACCAAGCAAACCCAGAAACGAATCGCCGTTCCCTCGGCGGACCTAAGGACAGCTAAGTGGACGAGGCCAAACTTAGCCAGGTCCATATGACGGGCCGCCAAGGGGACGCATCATTGTCACCACATCTAACGAGCTACCTAAGCCGTCAAGCTACAGTAACTAAATCTTGATATAACTATGTGGCAAGATAACAAAAGGCGTTAACACTTCATTGCATATTTCATAATGACAGTACAAGTTTCGAATACATAGGCAAAATTAAACCCCTATATATGATACAAAAAGAGGGTTTTCCTTGACAGATACACACATATCAACAACAACTTAAACCGTGACATGAAATACTTAATCTATGACAACCATGTGCACCCAAGCACCATCACTCCGGCGAAAACGAACTTTGGGAGTAGGCCTAAAGACTCCAACGGCTGGACAAGCAATGATGATCGGTCGGACTCCATTAACGGCAACAGGAGCCACCGGAGGAGCTTGAGACACCACCTCCCCGCAGTAGTCAGCTAGAATCTTCATCTTCCATTCCGGGTCCACTGAATGGAAGGGGGGAGCCTCCACCACACTCACCGGAGGGGGAGCTGGAGGGGCACGTCGCCGGAGTTCGAGCAAGGAATCAACGGCGGCAGAGTGGTCATAACAATCCACAAGGGTCTTCGTTCTAGGCTGGTTGGAGTCCATGGAAGCTTAGAAACGGAGGAGAAGTGAATGGATGAACAAGGGAACCCCCATTAATCCCCTTTTATAACCCAAATCTTAGGGGTAATTATGAAGGGCAATTAATGGGGGTAATCATGCACTTCGGAAATAGTAACTCATGTCACTTCAGGTGCACTGCTGCGCCGTCAGTCAGTCATTAATGACTGACAGCTGACATCATGACTGCAGAATTAATTACAAGTAATAATAGCAAGAGACACAAACTAAATGCAATAGTAGTTAAAAGACAAGTGTTCACAACCAAGCGCGGCAAAGCGTAAGCGATAAGAAAATAAACACAAATTGTTTCAACACAAAAAGTAAACACAAACTACTTCAACATCAGACACTAATCTTCACCATCGAAGTCGACATCATCCATGAAGTCGTCGTCACCTTCGTCACGTGGCGGAGCGGTAGAAGTCCCTTCACCGCTCAGAGCCGCGGCCTCCCTGGCCACCTTTTCCATCTCTTCCTGGTCATCCTCCGCTTGGCGTTCCTTTTCCGCCTCTTCAAAGGCCTCACGCAGCACTCGCACGCCGTTCGGGAGCTGCGCACACTCCGCCACAACGTCCATAACAGGGAAGCTCAGTTCGTCATAAGCCGCCACTTCCTTGTCATACTCTGCTTCAGCATCTATGTTGCGGAAGGGATTGTCATCAAAAGGGTGGCCGCCGAGACAAAAGTCGAACCCCTGTTTAAAACCAAGGGCAGCACCAAACTGCTTCGACTTTTCAAGGAGGCGGGCAACTGATTGCACCAACGCAGGCTCTTCCCAAACACGAGCAAACACCTACAATAATAAATAAAGGGCGGTTAGCTAAGACAAACCAAAGACATGTCAAGCTACCACAAGCAAAGGACATACCCCTTGCACCCCAGTAGTCATCAACCATTGAGTGTCGCCCTCCGCCTTCATCTGATTCTCCTGGGCAACCCGCAAGGCCTCTAGAGCTTGGGCGTGCGCATCAGCAAAATTCTTGGCGTCAGCGGCCAAGGCCAGTTTTTCATCCCGCGGAGCATCCACCTCGCGTTGCAACAGGTTGAAATCGTTTTCAAGGCGGGACACCTGCGACGCGCGCAAGAGCGCTTCATCCTCTTTCTTGGCCAAATCGGAATTGGCGGAAGCAACCTTGGATCTCTCTCCCTCAAGCTCTCGATCCTTACCCGCCAAAGCAGTTTTGAGCTTCTCAACCTCGCTTTCAAGGGATCGCACACGATCTCGTTCCCTAGCGATGGTTTGGTTTGTTGCTTCACAAGACGCTTTCCACTCTTGCGCAGCCTTGGCATGACGACCCTCAACAACCTTAACCTGAGCAAGGGCATCGTTTAAGGCCTTGGACTGGGCCACACACTCCTTGTTATGTTTCTCACGAACGTTCTTAAAGGCGGCCTTACGTGCCGCAAGCTTCTCCTGAGCATCCATCAACTCTTGCACGCTGCGACGAATTTCGTTCATCGTCGAAGCCGCCATGGCCAGACCGGCGGCCCCGTCCTGCAGAAGGGCTATTCGGTCTCGCTTCATGGCATAAGCCCGCTCTGCAGGCGGAATAGAGCCAGACAGCCAGGACTCACATGTGGCCACCTGAAAGAACCGCCCATCTTCACGAGCTGACCACTCTGGCCTGTACACGGGGCCAGTGGCCATGTCCAACCTGAACCCGGCAGAGGTAACCCCCGGGTTGTCGCTTTTTTGGGCATCACCATCGCCCTGCTTCGCGCCACCGCCACCAGCAGTTACCTTCTCATGACCAGCGTCGTCAACCACATCATCTTCACCACCCAGGCCCTGAGAATGCTCACCACCACCTGGCGAGGTAGGGCCTGCTGCAAAGCCTTCACCGGACACACCGGTATCAACACTTTTCCCCTTCTCCTGCTCCCTTTTACGCAACTCCTCCATCGCTGCCGCCTGCAGTCGCTCCGCTTCACGAGCTTCGGCTTCCATTTGCGCATTGGCAGCGGCGGCATCGTCTTCTGCCCCGGGCATTTCGATATCATCCGCCTGTTCGGTCGGAATGGGACCCTCTCCTTGCGTGGTAGCCCCCACAGACTCAGTGTCCATCGGGCCAACACCACGCGCGTCGGACACCTTGGGTCCCCCAGGGAAAAGGAGAGTTGCACCTACAAACAACGCAAAATAACATGAGCAGCTGAAAAGGCAACAAGAAATACGAGGTTGAGGGAAGACAACTAACCTGGTTGAATATCCTTGACGATTTTGGATGCCAATCTCGGGCGCTTCGAAGACACACCGAGTCGAACCTTCAAAGAGGAGGCAGACGAATCGCCTTCAGGCACCTTCCGCTTCGACGAATCCATCATCGACATCACATCCTTCAGCTTCTTCCCCGCGCCATGGCCTCCACGACCAGGTTCAGCCCTGGTACGCAAGGTCACAGGCGGTGTCTCAAACACCTCCACATAGTCATCCCTACTCTTTGACCCGCCAGTAGCGGGTGGGTTCTGAGAAGAACCGCCCTCACCGCCTAGACCTGCACGACCCCGAGCGCGATGAGTCAAAGAGAAGGATTCATCCTCAGACTCATCGTCAGAGATAAACATAATATTAGTCCCGCTAACTGAAATCGCGTTCAGCGGGCGGGGGTTGACAGGAACGTCACCTGGTATCAGCACATGGCCAGGAAATCTTTCACGTTCACAGGAAGAAAATTCTCCCGAGTCTGCTCCACGTAAGGCTCTTCGCCCGCGCGAAGGGGCTCCCAGCGGAATTCACCAACAACGCAAGGGACGATTGTATAGAAACAGCTCTTTTCTGCAAACATGACAAGCGGAGCAATTATCACCAATAACAAGTACAAAATTAACAACTACCGCCCATGAAAGGATCAAGTACCTTCGCCATTCACATAGAAACGAGGATTTGCATCGGTTCTTCCCCCCACACGGCTGAGACCCGCCATCAAAAGGGCTTCAGGCTTCACATGCGCCATCTCAATGGATGTAACTTGCTGCGTCAGCTTCTCATACCAATCGAAGTCTTCATAATTAGTCACCGGAAAATCATGCAACCTTGTTTTCCCGGATACAGCCAGCCATTGAAGCGGAGCGGGAACAACGCCTTGTTTGATGAAGAAGAACTTCCACTTCCAGTCATGCATGCTGCGAGGCGGCTCATTTCCCACAGGCCGAATCCTGCTGCGTTGGGTAAACGAAAACCATTGCGGCCCCCAGCGAGTTAGCCTATAAAACGCATTAAACATGTCAAACGTCGGCTCTACACCCTGCGATCGACACACGAACTCGAAGTGCACCATCCTGGCCATCCCTAGGGGTGTCACTTGTGTGAGGTACACCCCATATTGCAACAACAGATCGCAAACAAACCGACTGGCCGGAAGACGGAAACCAGCCAACTGAAAATGGGCAGCATACAGCGCCATTCTCCCTGGACCGGCGTCCAGAACAGTCTCACCCTCCGACGGTAGGGTAGGCTCCCAACTCGCCGGAATCTCATACAAGGCAAGGAACTGTTCAAAGGAGTCCCTCTTCCATTTTATCCGAGCGTCAGCCATGCCGACGGGATCCTTCTTGCCCTTAGCATCAGCCTCAGCCATCTGAAATAGATTGGGAAGAGGAAAAGAAAATCAGGTGGAAGAAAAGTGATATGACTGCTTCCATGCTTCCATCATGCAGCATTGTATGATGAAGTACGGACAATCAACAATCAGGAAGATCCCGTTAGATGCAGAATGCATGTTGCGCCAATCAGAAGACAACACGAGTCAGAGGTGGTCCAACGACCCATGACAGTGAACAGTGATATGACTGCTTCCATGCTTCCATCATGCAGCATTGTACAGTACCCATTAGAGTATTGTAGACGCATGGCCACCTGCTGCCCATACGTCACGTCAAACGCCACCAGGCGATCAACCATGTTGTGTCAGAGGAAGCGTCGTCCGCATCCAATAAGATTGCACAAGTTATCGCAAGGCGGTACATTCCTTTTCTCACATCAGCATTAATTACCATGTGACTTTATACTCACTTTATGGGCCTAATGGAGGCAAGCCCATCGTCATGGTTATGGGTAGTGATGTTTGGTCATGCATGTCCTAAAGGAGGTCACCCCCTCTTTATGGGGATCATGTTATGTTCCTATAAGCAAGCCAACACCATTTTTTGTGTCTGCTATTACGAATAATTGTACTCTAGACGGTCGCCTCCCTTCACTTGGCCCTTTCATTATTTTCTTGTAGGTTTGGTCGAAGCTACGAGTTGTGCAAAAGATTATAACCTGCAGCAACACGAGTTTCAAACCATACTTATCTTTTGTTTAAGGTAAGTAATACTCGTTGTTTCTTCATTGGCGCCATCCATACCGGCTAGAACACTTTCTTTTCATAATTTAGCCCACCCAATGGCTGAACCCAACCCTCATACTTCCACTCACCTGTTCGAGAAAGAACCACAAGTCCAACTCGACGAGGACACTCAAACACCCAAAACAATCACTAAACAAGCCACTGTAAGACCTCAAAAGCCTGTTTTTGAGGTCCATGATGCCGACAGTAGCGATGAAGACGAACCAACACTTGAAACCAACGAATGGTTCTTCAGGCAGCAGGCAAAGACAACTGCTAAATATTAGCAGATGCTTATGATGGTCGTCACGACGAATGGTTCTTCAGCCAGCAGGCAAAGGTTGTGTAATGGAGAAGATGATCGGTTGCAGGAGGGTTGTAGATAAGTTGTAATCGGAGAAAGAGATGAAGGAGGTTTGAAAGGAAGGCAGGTGAAAGTACGGGCCCTGCTAGGAGTTTGGTTGTCACCGGGGTTTAATGGTTTCCAGGGAAGAAGAGGGTGGAGGGTTGTTGACGGAGAGGAGGCACGGGGTTTTGGTTGTAGATTAGAGGAAGGGTCGATTGACGGGGAGGTAGAGTGTTGTTGGTTGACCGGAGGAGGAAGGTCCTCTACTGTTCTCTCTCGTAACACATACATAGTGTGTGTGTGTGTGTGTGTGATGCTCTGCAGAAAGAAGAATGACAGGTTTATATATACCTAGGTCCAAATACAGGGGTGTTTGGCAAAGGTCTGAAATTGGAAAAGATGAAGAGGAGTGTTTATATTAAATAAGAATATTATAAGCACGTGATGTGAAAGGAGTTAACTAAGTTTTTTAACAGAGTTAGTTACAAAGGTGTGAAATTATAGCAAAAATTGAAGTTATAGGTTAGCTTTGAAACATTTAAAAGACAAATGTGAGAGTTGTATTTTTGGACATATATAAAGGTGAATTTCTATAATTTTGTCTTGATTAAAAGTAAAGGAGAATGATGTTTATTTTGTAATTTAATTTTTTTATGTATTTTTTTTCTAATTTGAACAAGTCGAATAAACTCGAATTCGACTAGACTTCGAATAAACTTATTCAAATTGAATAAGTCAAATTTAAGGCGATTTCAAATAAATTTTGAATACACATTCTAAAAGTCCAACTTTGCAAAACTCGAAATTCGAGTTATTCGACTAGATGACCACCTATTTGTGACTACTAATTAAAGAAGGTTTAAACTTCAAACTATTTTGGAGTGGACCACATTAGTTAAGAGTTTGGACTACATTGTTCATATCCACCCAACTCCTAAAGTGTCAACCATAGGTCCATAGCTAAGACTTTTCTATGGTGGGTTTGGGACCGATCGTTGTAGGATGTAGTGAAAGGTGACCGGTGAGAGTTGAGAGGGAGGCACTAGATGGTGAGAGTTGTACCCGACGCTATATGATACATTGTTTCATACTTTAAAAAGTCTTATAAATCTTTAGATTAAACTTTAATGTTCTAAATGTTGTTTTTACAAATGTTACTGAAACACCAAAACATTTCAATATTATGCGTCATCAAAACAATTTTTGTTCATATAAATTCTTAAATGCACGGATATTATTATCTTGCAATTGCTAATCTATTAAAAAGGTATATATAATTAACGTCAAGTTATATTATACAGTATAACAAAAATAAGAATGGTGAAAAGGAAACAGAAAACATAATAGATCACGGAACATGAGACAATGAGCCACAAAGAAAAAAAATACACAATAAATCGCAAAAATGACACAATGATGAAAACAAGAAAAAAGACACAATGCTACATAAAAGAAATTAGTGCACTTTGTTTATATCCCCAGCTAGTGATATGTCCATAATTGTCGTTGCATGATTATGTACGTTTTAAATGTTATCGGGCAATATTCTAGAGGTTTCGTGGGTATTTTAATCATTAATGTAAAGTTCCAGGCGTATGAATGTCACACTCCTGGCAGCTCAGGTGTATGCATCTCATACACCTGGAGCAACCCAGGCGTATGACAGGAGCCTATAAATACCCCACTCTTGTCCAAACTTTGTAACTTTTGCATATTCTAACAAGGTGGTGCCCATTTTGTGTGTGTTTCTCTATGATTTCCAAATCATTCTAACCTTTATAAAACACCTACAACAACTAAGATCGTAGGTGTTTAGATGAGTTCAAAACTTCAAGCTAAAAATCCAAAAGACACAATGATATAACGTAAATTCTAAAAACTTCAAGCTAAAAATCCAAAAAAACGAAAACCTAAAAACTAAGATCGTAGGGTTCGATGTGACGGTTCCAGTGCCGTTTAGATGAGTTCAATCGGAGTCCGTTTGATATCCTTCCCACAACTTTCTATTTTTCTTTTTTTAGTATGTATTTGATCTAACCCTATATGATTATTGTGATAATATTATAAGAGTTATCAGTGAGAATTAAACAATTCCCCTTGAAATATAAACCTATACATAGAAAAAATTAATAATACGAAGATGTGAAAAAACAAATCCTTAACAAACAAATCTTATGTTTCAACACAACGGATTATATATTCTCCATTCAAAAACTGATTCAATAATCACTACTTATGAAGACGAAAAAAAAAAAGATAACATAACAATGAGTTCTAAAATCAAAAGGAGTTCAATGACTGATTGCTCGTGATGCTTAATCATCGTTGAGATTGAATCATCATTATATTCGTTGACTTGTTGCCCTATTGATCGCAGATCGTTGAGCTCAATGCCTCGATACTAACCATAAGTTTGTAACTCTCGCTCGATGCCTTGATTGCAATTGGTCTTTTGCCTTTCAACTTTGCCGAGACTGCCAAAAAGATTTTTTATTTAATTGGGTTTAAAATTGTAAGTTTTACATAAGGTTAGTTGGGTTAAATGAAAGTGACTTTAAATAAGCCAAAACTAAATATGTTCATGGGTTTAAAATTCATATTGGGTTTCAAATTTTACATGTGGTTGTTTTATAAAAAGATCAAATGTAATACGTGTGTTTGTATAAACTTCAAAATTTTAGGCCTCTATAAAGCGGGCCTTTTAGCGACCGATCACCTTGCCCTTATATTATTGTTATCATTATCATTAGAGTTATGAAGCAACTAACTAATAATAAAAAAATATATATACATAAAAGTAATTTTGAATAACAAAAACTGCTTCGTAGTGCTTTGACAATTGACAGACGTGTTGATCCCAAGCATGTGTATCCATATATCTTGTCACCGTTGCATATTATCATATCTAGTGTTGCTATCATCTTCTAATTCTTTTTAATCATTTTTAATCGATTAACATTTTATAATTAAGAAACAATAATCGATTATATTAATCGTTCACACATATCGAACCCATGTGGTTAAAACAAACATCTATTTTTAAGTGTCGGAACACCAAATTAAGTTTAAGTCTTTGTGATTATATTAAGTTATTAACGACCATCGATCATTCTATGAATTAGCAGCCAACAGTAATTATATATAATTCCACTTTCTTAGGCCAAAACCACTAATAAACAATCACATAATTAGTTAACTAATTAATTAAACAACATACTATGTTCTTCTTGTCTCCAACACCTTTCACTTTTACTATAAACAAAACAATAAACTATTATAGTATTAGACAAGTGTTTGCATGGCACCCACAATATATAGTTTTGTATCACTATCACCGTCTGTTATTGTAAAAATAAATCCATTAAACAAAAATGTGATAAACCCGCCTTTTAAAAAAAATAATCTATCTTGTTTTGGATTTATGAATGATAGATTGGGTTGTTTTGGCTAGAAAAACACCAAACACAATGCAATGTAATATAGGATATAGCCATGAAATTTAAAACATAACTAAAACACACTGCTTAACACTTAAAACACACTGCTTGACTTTCTTCGCATAGTGTTTTAAGTTTTAACCTAGAATACATTGTTTTGAGTTTTTAATTGTTAGGCAAAACAATCCAAAATATCATGATTAAGTCTAAAAAATAATGCCTATATATTAAATCTTAATCATTCTAACATTTTTCATAAGATATGACAGTTATACATGAACCTCACTCTACATACACATATACATATATTTAATGTGTATGTATTGGTTGTATACATGCATATGTTGAAAACCAAAAGAAAGGAGAGAGAGGGCACATGGGAACACGATGGCATGTGAAGCCAGAGTACTATTTTATGGTTTTTGAAATTAGAATTTGCATGGAAGATGCTAAATCCTATTTCAAAGGGGGTGCCCCGCCAACCTTCCACCTAATGGGGTTGGGTCCATGTGAGTTGTGACAAGTGACTCTTTTATTTCTTTATCTTTTTCTTTATATAAGAAAATACACAACTAAAATGAGGTGGGTCATTCACAAAATTAATTAATAACATCGGTTAATAACTAGAGGAGTCCATGGATAAGATGACATATCGATCGACAAAGTTTTCTATTGATATAGAATGTTAAAAAATAGTTTTAATTATAATACTTCAAATGAAATTTTATGATCATTTGAGAAACGCATAAAAAATAACTTAAATAGGGGGTCGTTTTAGTTATAGTTAGGGTTTTTAAATCTTTTGTTAGTTTATATCGTATTAATTATAATTAATCATAGTTTATTAGAACGGTGGTCCACTTCGGGATCCACGTAACATCGGAGGTAGCCAATCACGTTATACTTTTAGAACTTCAGGTCTATGTAAGAAACACGCCCCTCCTCCCTCCCTCCATGCCTACCGACATGGTTTAGCGCCTTCCATGCCCAAAGATTGTTGCCACGTTGTTGCTGAATAGCCTTCCCCAGGCTCTAGGTATGAAGTAATACGGATGGTCTTAATGATTCTTGAATCGGTATTTTTTTTACAAACCATCTTGAAAGTTTTTTTTATGTCTATTCTTGAATTATATATAATAACAAAATATGAATGGTCTTATGAATAGTATACAATTTATCTTTTATTTGAGTCCTATCTACAAAAATGCCACCAACTTCATTCAATATCACACTACACATACACTTGTAAATATACCGTTGTCCTTAAATTGTATAAGTTCTAAAGCATCGTGGATAATCTAATCCAACATGCTCTCTCCTTTCAATCACGTTTAAGACTCACACACATAGTTGCAAAAGTCGTCCGAGTTGACCGATTACTCGCCGAGTACTCGCTACACGGTGGGTCACCGAGTATAGCCGAGTTGGACGAATATTCCGAGTACTCCCTGACTAGGCCGATTCGACCCCGAGTACTCGCCCGACTAGGTCGAGTACTCGCAACTCCCCAGTCGGCCGAGTTGGTAGCGCCTAGCGAGTTCTGCACCATGCTTACACATCATGCTTTATCTCAAAATATGCGTGAGACTGGAGTAAGACAGAGAAAGAAAGAAAGATAGAAGACAAAGGAAAAAAGTAGCGATAGGCTCACTTCTGGCTGGCAATTAAAACGCCATGCCTAGCGCTCCTTCTTACCGTGTTCCTCCAATGATTTTTCCATCTGTTGATCTTTTATGTGTTTCTCTTATTTTATGTTTTAATCCTTTTCAAAGCACGGTTCTAAAAGATATACAATAAGGAGAGCTTTGAAGTGTTGGGTGGTCGGGTCGACTACGTCTCTCGGTGGATAGGCAACGAACCGAACGTGTGCCAATACCTTTTAAACATGTACGTTTTTTTTTTCTTTTAAGTAACAATTACCAAGTGATTGTATTGTACTGGTACCGTACGGAATCGAATCGATACTGATCGAAAAACCGCCGCGAAGCACGGACAATTACACTAGTTTGTTTAAATTTGTTGAAAACCTATAATAAAAAGCCAACATATATCCACAATCTTTTGAGTCTTAAATTGAATCTTAGGCATAATAAAATAAGGGAGAGGCTAACGTAAAAAGGAGCTTAGCGTGAGAAGGATAAGAAGGAATAAGAGGCTGACACATGTCCCTAGCCAAAAGTGTATTATTGTCCATCACCATAATTGTTGACTTTTTTCAAGTTTCACCATCATTTTTAAAACGTTAATAACTTTTTCATACGACATTATTTTTTTGCATACCCTATTGCCATAGTTTAAAAAAAATCGGTAGGTTGATAGCTTGCATTACCTGTTTGCCCGTGCTCTGTTCTTCACTTTTTCCTCATTATTGGTGCGTTATAATCCAATTATTTCATCCAGAATAGTCGATTAGGTTTAAGTTTTAAAACCGCTAAGACAAATCTTGGAATGATCGTTGTTATGATAGTTATTTATGTGATTATTGGGATAGGTCTGGGTTTGGTATTAATCGAATTAGTTTATAATTTTCCAGGTCAGATAATCAACCAACTGGTCACTTAAACCAGCTGCTTTCTGTTTTCGTTTAACAACTCAAAGACTCGGGTTCGACAAAACGCAAGTTATACCTGATAAAAATATGCAAGTTATATCTGACAAAAAACGCAAGTTATACTTGATAAAAACGTAAGTTATACCTGATAAAAAGATGTTATTATATCTGACAAAAAACACAAGTTGTATCATGATAAAACGCAAGTTATCACCCTAGCAAATTTTTTTTAAAAGTATAGTAATAGGGTATGCAAATGAAAGAGGATAAAAAGCTTGTTAATTTTTTTAGAAAAATAATGTCGTATGAAAAAGTTATCGACGTTTAAAAAAGGAGGGTGAAACTCAACAATTGTGGGTTATACCTAAATTGCCCTTTCTCCTTCAACGTATGTTTTTCTCATTTTAATTTCATCCATTAATTTATTTTGATCAAAAGCCTAAAATCTTTCTTATTTTTTATGTAAAGTTCTTTTTACAGTATACTTTCTCTTAAAATAATCTGTTAACTATAACAAGTTCCAAAAGTTTTTCAGTATCAATCATGCTTGATGTTGTTTTTTTCGAATTTGAGCGTTGGAACTTCAGTTAGGCATTGTTTGTTCATGCACGAATATGATAAAGCAAACATATTTTCGGCAATATATAATTGATTTATGCCGGATATCCTTAAAGCTAAAAAACATATAATTTTCACCAATGCATTAATTTATATACATAGGTGCAACTTGCATCTTGTATGAAGTAGAATATGTGTTATGATATGTCCAATCCTTGTGTTTAACATAAAAATTACTTGCAATATGCAACCTTTATATGTTCCAAAATAATATAGGATTTCATAATTAGTTTTCCAAGATATAGTTCTTTAGAATTAGCATTATTTATTTAATCAAATAACTTGTATGAAGTGGAGTATGTGTTATGATATGTCCAATCCTTATGTTTAACATAAAAGTTACTTGCAATATGCAACCGTTATATATGTTCCAAAATATTATAGGCTTTCTTTAACTTCTCCACAATATAGTTCTTTAGCATTAGCATTGTTTATTTAACCATAAAACTATATCATATAAGATAATGACACTAGTGAACTTAACTTTCTAAAATATTCATTGTTGTTATTATTATTGACATAAAAAATTAGTATCACATTGCAGGTGAATGTATAGAATCTGTAAGGAAATTGCAATAAAATTAAATATTAAAAAATTCCACCCCACTCCCACCTCTTATCTCTTTGAGGTTTAAAAAGAGATGATTGCTGTTTCTCTAGTGTCTTTGCCACCCTCATGCTTCTTTCTCCATCCAAGATCTAACACCATAAGAGCCAGACTAACACACACACACATATACAGCTGTGATATAAGTTGTTTGATCAGAGCTTTGTGACTTTTGCCTAACTTTACACATTATAAAAAAAAGTTTCTTTTTCTCACTGACATGTCCTTCCTACCACCTGAACCCATGTTTTTTGGCTATGAAGATGACCACCACCACCCTCCTCATGATTTACAAGGTAATTCCCTTTAATTTTCTCTCTCTAGATCTGCATGTTATTATTTTCTTGATCATCAAGCATAACTAATGTTTTTATTAATGTTTAATGGGCATGTCTTAAATTGGCTAATTATATTATTTGTATGTTGTACAATTGTACACAGGTGTTCAAACACTCTTAATGAGGAGATCTATGTCGTATTCGGGGATGGAGGAAACGCGCGGTGCTGCAGCCGATGATGATATGTCGGACGACGATGGATTGCAGCTAGGAGAGAAGAAAAGAAGGCTAAATTTGGAACAAGTGAAAGCTCTTGAAAAGAGTTTTGAGTTGGGAAACAAGCTTGAGCCTGAAAGGAAGACTCAACTGGCTCGGGCTCTCGGGTTGCAGCCGAGGCAAGTAGCCATATGGTTCCAGAACCGAAGGGCGAGATGGAAGACCAAACAGTTGGAGAAAGACTATGATGTCTTGAAGAGACAATTTGAGTCTGTTAAGGCTGATAATGATGCTCTCAAAACCCTAAACAAGAAACTTCATGCAGAGGTATAATATATATTACTCTAGCTTAATTTGATATTTTCTTATCATATTTAGTGTCATTTAGAGACGGAACCAATCGGTGGTCAGTAGGGTCCGCTGACTCTCGGCCACTAATTTTCTCGGCTGACTCTCAGTCCTTTTTATACATAAACTAGCACTCACTATAGTTTACGGTACCAAAAAAATACTCTATTGCAAATACAACTTTTTTGACGAATTATATATTGCCATGTCGAGAAAACCATATACACAAATACAGTACCGATGTTCAAACGATATTGATTTTGTTCCTCATGGTAAAGAAAAAATCAAGTATATCCACTAAAATTATTATACATATCATATAGCTAAAAATCAAGATTTAATCTTATAAACCTTCTCTAAATATCTCAAAGATCAAAACATTATCACATTAGTAATGTTGAAAACCACAAATTTCTTACAAAATCTTATAAATTTCTTTCAAAAATCAAATCTTTATATTTCTATGTGTAATTCAAGACTTTGTTAACAAAAATACCATACATACAATTATCATGATTCCATTAATTTTTCTTCTTCAGTTATTGGCTGTAAAAGGTGGAGAAGCAAATGGGATTAGACCCATAAATCTAAACAAAGAAACAGAAGGATCATGGAGTAATGGAAGCGAAAACAGTTGTGATCTCAACACAGTAACAGGCACCATGACACCATCAGAAGAGAGCCCAATATTTTACAACCAAATTTTAAGCATGTACCCTACCATGTCATCTATGGGGCCAAATTCAGGTCTAACACAACTTCTTCAAAGCCCTTCAACAACCGATCTCCTCGGCCAACGCTTAAATCAAGTCGTCAGTAACGAAGGCAACATGTTTAACGGTATCGAAGATCAACCCTCTTATTGGCCATGGCCTGAGCAGCATACTCAACATCTTCAATGAAGTTGAGTGTACGTTCCTCACAAAAGTCCTATTTTTACACTTCAAAAATTGATACAAGCACCCATTTTGCAATGTAATTGGTGTATAGAATTGGATTAATTATATGCATTTTGTTTTAATTAAAGATGGAAATGAAAATTGAAATACGCATCAATTTGTAGTCCTAGTTTGAATTAATGTTGTAATATAGCATGGCAACATGCTACGAGTATGAATTTAATTGGAGTATATAAAAAGTAATTTATCTGAAGGAATTCATGTGAAGTGTTTAATTGTTTATTGTATATTCCAATTTAGCATATCTAATTATTTATTAAAAAATCAAGATACAGCAAACAAAGGCACAACCGCACAAATGAGCAAAAAGTCAGTTTGTCTTTAGAATCCTTTGGAATTATTGAATTTTGCATATTTCCCTAAGAGTAAGCCTTTGCTATGAATTATGGATAGTATATCTAATTTGTTGTTGCGCCATCTTATTTTTATCAACGTTTTGACAAGAATTTTTTTCAGGGTTAAAAGTTATTTTTTGAAACGGCTATTTTCATTAAAACAAGCTACTAGCAAGACGCTTGAGCCCCACAAGCGCAACAACTTACAAAATTAATTTACACCAATTAATCTTTCCACAACATTTTCTAAAAGGAGGTTCGTTCGATACCCAAATTCTTTAGAATCCTCCATTGTTTTTATATAGAAGCCTTGTTAACTTTTCTACCAGAAAGGATTGAAACTTTATTCAAGAACAAAAATACAAAACCCTAACAGTTGTTCATAAAAAGATGAACAGCTTTACAATCCAATCTATACAACCTTCTCTAATACAATAGACACTTGACTAGATTCAGGAGATCATCAACTCAATGATCTATGCTAACACTGAAACCCTAATCGTCTATGAGAGAGATGAAATACACGAGAACAAAGAGAAAGAAAAAATATCTGAACTTGTAAACTAAAACTGTGACGACTGAGGCTTGTTTATATAGCCAGTCTCTAGGCTCGGGAAGAAACACACCCGAGCCTATGAGAACCCTACGATCAGTTCAAAGAAGCACACTTGAGATCAATCTCAGACGTCCATCCATTAAACACGGATTGCCACATAGGCTCGTCTCCGAAGCTATAAGCTGGGCCAGACTCATTGTGGGCTCTTCTTCTGGACTCCACAAAGACTTTAACTGGACCCTACCTATCTACGATCTGGACTAACTGGACTGGACCACATGATCATTCCCTTAATCACAAATCTTTTGATGTTGATGTGTCAATAGGCCCTTTGTAAACAGATCTGCTAGTTGTTCCTCAGAACTAACCTTAGCAGTTTTAATCAACCCTTTTTGAATGTGATCTCTCAAGAAAAATAAATCTAATTCAAAATGCTTCGTTTTATCAAAAAACACAGGATTTGCTGCTATTGATAAAGCAGCTGAACTATCACAATTGAGAATAATAGGAACTGTAATTTTAACCATAAGTTCTGACATCAAATTTTTGACCCATATTAATTCACACACAGTTGCACACATTGCTCTGTATTCAGCTTCGGCTGAAGACCTAGCAACTGTGGCTTGTTTTTTACTTTTCCATGATATAAGACAGTTTCCAATAAAGATACAGAAGCCAGTGACAGACTTTCTACTATCTATACATTTACCCCAATCCGAATCCGAAAATGCTAATAAATCAAAAGTATCATGTTTAGAAAATAACAAACCTTTTCCTGGTGAGGATTTTAGATACCTTAAAAGTCTTAGTGCAATTTTCAGATGCCCTTCACTGGGTTTATGCATAAACTGACTTAAATAGTGGACAACATATGATATGTCAGGTCTAGTATGAGATAGATATATCAATTTTCCAATTAGTTGTTGATACCCTACTATATTTCCTAAAACCTTATCCTTATTTATAACAATGTTGGTTAAAACACTATTTTGTTCTATAGGATTGGTTACAGGTTTAGCACCCAACATACCATATTCTGCAAGCAGTTCTGTACAATATTTCCTTTGTGTTAAACATAGGCCATTATTAGTTTTTAAAACCTCAATTCCCAAAAAATATTTTAACTCACCTAAATCTTTTATAAGGAATTTAGTTTTAAAACATTTCTTAACCAGTTCTAATTCTTCTAAAGAGTTTCCAGTGATAATTATGTCATCTACATATACCAATAAGACAACAAATATATCATTACAACTTTTAACAAACATAGAGTAATCACATTTACTCTGAACAAAACCAAACTCAGTTAGTACACTTACTAACTTAACATTCCACATTCGTGGAGCTTGTTTCAGACCATAAAGGGATTTTTTCAGCCTACAAACTTTTCCAGCAGGCTCATTAATTCCCTTAGGAAGTGTCATATACACTTCCTCATTTAGATTACCATATAGAAATGCATTGTTGACATCCAGTTGGAAAATTTTCCAACTGTTTTGCACTGCCAAACTAATGACACACCTAACAGTAACTAACTTAACAACAGGAGAGAAGGTCTCTTCATAATCTATACCTTCTTTCTGACTATAGCCTTTGGCAACTAGCCTGGCTTTATATCTATCAATTTCTCCTGTGGACTTATATTTTATTTTATAAATCCATTTACACCCAACTTTGTTTTTCCCTTTGGGAAGATCCACAATCTCCCAAGTATCATTTCTATATAGTGCATCTAACTCATCATTCATAGCCCTTACCCAGTTATCATCTTTTACTGCTTCAAAATAGTGTCTAGGTTCCCTAGATTTATTTAATGTGGTAGAAAAACATTTATTTTCGAAAGATAGGTTAGAAAAATTAACAACCTTTTCTAGACCATACTTAACTTTCCCTTCTATAACATAATCAGTATATTTACTAGGAAAATTACTATGTCTAGCAGATTTCCTAACACTATCTTGAATTATGTCACCCTCAGACTGGATGGTCTGTTCATTATTAGTATTCACATGAACTGCCCTACCAGCATCATGATCAGTGTCTGTAGGCTGCTGTACACCAGCCTTGCCTTTATCAGAACACTGTTGGTCTGGTTGCAGTGACTCATGTGTTCCTAATTCAGTCTTACCTATATCCCTTCTTTCATCATCGGGATCATCCTCATTCAAGAAGTGTCCAGGGTCTGTGTTTTCAAAGTAGTCAAAGAAATTTAAATTGTTAACAGTTGTATCAGTATTAGTGTCAAATTTTTGGAAAATATTTGTTTCTTTAAAGGGAAAACATGTTTCAAAAAATTTTACATCTCTTGAGTATAAAATGGTTCTACTATCCAAACTGTAAGTTTTATAACCCTTTTTCTCATGAGAGTAGCCTAGAAAAACACACTTTTCAGCTCTTTTTTCCAATTTATTTGACTCATTTAATACAGTACAAAAACACAGGCAACCAAACACTTTTAAATGATCTAAGAAGGGAGCAAAACCATATACTAACTGATAGGGAGTTTTTCCACCAAGCACAGATGAGGGAGTCCTATTAATTAAATATGAGGCAGTTAGAATGCAATCAGTCCAAAACTTAACAGGTAGATTACTATGAAACAACAGGGCCCTTCCAACATTTAATAGGTGCATATGTTTCCTCTCAACAACACCATTTTGTTGAGGGGTATAGGCACAAGTAGTTTGATGAATAATCCCCTTTGATTTGCAGAAACCAATCATTTGATTATTCACAAACTCTGTCCCATTATCACTCCTAAGTATCTTAACAGATTTGTTAAATTGATTTGAAACTAGATTTACAAAGTCTTGTTTATGGCCAAACACTTCTGTTTTATTTTTCATAAGACATACCCATACTGCTCTAGAGAAGTCATCTACTATTGTTAAAAAATATTTATTACCCTCTCTATCAGCCACCCTGTAAGGTCCCCAAACATCTATATGAATTAGTTGACCTAACTGGGTTGTCTTATGCTCACTAAGAGGAAAAGGCTCCCTGTGTTGTTTTGCCTTATGACAAACTTCACAGGGATCAGTTTGACCATTTACTTTAATGTTAAGACTTGAACTTAGGACTTTAAGGACTTGATCAGAAGGGTGTCCTAGTCTAGCATGCCACAAATTGCACTCATTCACAGAATTAAAACACACCTTAGACATAGAACATGAGTTACCACACATATACAAACCATCTGACTGATCACCAGTCACCAGGACTTTCTTTGTTGACAAGTCCTGTAAATAACACCTTTTTTCATCAAAACCAATGAACAACTTATTATCTTTGGCTAATTTGTGAACTGACATTAGATTAACTGAGTATTCTGGAACTACTAAAACATCTTGTAGAATTACTTCATGTGATAGTTTTAGCTTACCAATTTTAGTGACCTTTGCAAAAGTACCATTTGGATGTTTAACTCTAATATTTAGATCAGACACATCCATATAATCAAAAAGATCTTTGTCACTATTAACCATGTGTTCATTAGCTCCAGAATCAACAATCCATCCAATACCAATTAGTTTCCCATTACTACTAGTGAAACAATACACTTTACTATTAAACACAGAAGCACAAAAAACCCTACCAGACAAATTGCAAGACTGTGAAGGCTCACTAGACTTCTCATGCAAAAGACTTAACAATTTGGCAACTTGATCACTAGTCAAACAAGCAGCAGAATTAGAATCAGATGTAGTGTTATTACTAACAACTGCCTTCTTTGCAGGATTTCCTCTCATTTTTGCCCATGGAGGATATCCTACAATTTCAAAACACTTATCCACTAAGTGTCCTGTCTTGTTACAGTGTGTGCACTTTAAAGACTGATTACCACCCTTACCAACCCTTCTAATATTGTTAAAACTATTATTACTAGACTCACTTGCCTGATTACTTTTAGCATTAAAACCAACAGTTTCAGTCTTAGTCCCTGTGCTGGAATTTCTATGAGATTCCTCTCTAGAAACCACAGCAAAGGCTTCCTTAACAGAAGGAAGTTCAGTTTTAATCAATAGGGTTGTTCTTACATTTTGGTAAACACTATCTAATCCCATAAGAAACTGCATTAGTTTTATCATGTGATTGTAGTTGTTAAAGTCTTTAGAAGCATCACACACACATGAAGGCAATTGCAGTATTTGGTCAAGTTGTTTCCACATAACATTCAACTTATGGTAATATTCAGAAACTGACATTCCATTTTGACTGAATGAATTAATTTTTTGATACAGATCAAAAACAACAGAACCATCTATTTTGTTATAAGTTTCCTTAAGATCTCTCCATACATCAGAAGCTAGTTTAGAATATACTTGACCTAAGTACAGTTCTTCAGAAATAGAATTCAAGATCCAAGTTAACACCACAGAGTTACATCTTTCCCACTGCCTAACTAGCACAGGATCATCATCAGGTTTTTCACATTCACCATTAATAAAACCTAACTTGTTTTTAACTTGTAAAGCTAAAATCATGGCATTAGACCATACAGTATAATTTTCAGTACCTTTTAGCTTAACATTTACAATGGTGACATTAGCAGAATCACTAGCATGTAGATACAATGGATCACTAGCATCCAGTTTGCTAACTAACGTAACATTCCCTAATCTACCATCACCATAATCACTACTGGAATCAGCCATGACAGTAAATCACACAGAGTATGCAAGCAAACAATAACCAGTACACACAAGTATCCACAAGAAACAGAACACAATCAGTACACACAAGTATACACACAAAAACAAGAACACACTCAGAAACAACCAAAGAATCAACCAAGACACAGGCGAAGCCACACAGGTGTTCCAGATCGTTGGTTCGTCACTCTTGGTGCCAACGCAGGTCCTTGTGTGGGAGCCACCTAATCTAGACCGACCCTAAAGCTAAAGCAGGGACTCAAGCCCTGATCTGAGACTCCTTAGGACAACTCTAAGAAAAACAATAACAAGAATCAGAACGATCTCACCAATAGGACCCAAGTTAGGGTTCTCCACAACTCGTAGTGAATAACCTTCACTTAGGGTTATTACACCAGAGAGCAAGAAGAAAAACAAGCCTCCAACGTTCACCAGACTGAACCTCCTTTATATCAACTCAAGAACCCTAGATCTAGGTTTTTAAACCAGATCTAAGATTCAGATCTTCAATCTTGAACAGAGGATTCTTCAGCACAAATAGCAGCGGAATCAAATACTCGATCAACAGAGCTCAACCATGAGCTCTGATACCATGTTAACTTTTCTACCAGAAAGGATTGAAACTTTATTCAAGAACAAAAATACAAAACCCTAACAGTTGTTCATAAAAAGATGAACAGCTTTACAATCCAATCTATACAACCTTCTCTAATACAATAGACACTTGACTAGATTCAGGAGATCATCAACTCAATGATCTATGCTAACACTGAAACCCTAATCGTCTATGAGAGAGATGAAATACACGAGAACAAAGAGAAAGAAAAAATATCTGAACTTGTAAACTAAAACTGTGACGACTGAGGCTTGTTTATATAGCCAGTCTCTAGGCTCGGGAAGAAACACACCCGAGCCTATGAGAACCCTACGATCAGTTCAAAGAAGCACACTTGAGATCAATCTCAGACGTCCATCCATTAAACACGGATTGCCACATAGGCTCGTCTCCGAAGCTATAAGCTGGGCCAAACTCATTGTGGGCTCTTCTTCTGGACTCCACAAAGACTTTAACTGGACCCCCTAACTATCTACGATCTGGACTAACTGGACTGGACCACATGATCATTCCCTTAATCTGCACAACACAACTTATGCAACAAAATAAGAACAAATATTTTATAAAGAATAAAATTGATATTAAAAATATATGTTATATTTTTAACAAGCCTATCTTATTAGAGAAAATTATATTATTCCTAGCTAGCTCTACAAATGCCCACACACCCAGTAAAGATGATAGCTTGAATTCATGAATCTCAATCAAATCCGGAACCGCAAACGCATATATATATATCCAGAATGCCACCCCATTTACTGACAAGTGCCACACCAAAGATTCGAAATGACATAATTTACACACCATCAAACCCACATTATTGTTTCTGCTATTCAATGCCAAAAGAGTCAGGATATATACGATCCATGCATCTCTGCTTTCCATATGAAAATGTTAATATTCTTTGGAATCCCGCAATTCTATTTCAACACAACGAATTTGCAACCCAAAAGCATTGTGTAGTATCCTTTTCATCGAGGCTGCCAAAAACACTTCTGAGTCACAAGTCATTATTAATCCACACCAATTTTTCTGGATTTTGAGAGATAGAAACTCGTTGCAACATACACAATTGGAGAAGTTCAAGTTCTCAACTTGGTTGAAAATAGAACTTTTCTGTCTCCATTTCCAACTTTTGTATATAAAATTTCAGATTCAATGCGACAGCCGCAACGCGCTAGTTTACACCTACCAGTTAACATTAGTTGTTAATAATAAAAAAAAAGGGTCTCTATTCTTGGTAGTACCATTTAGTAAGTGTGTACGTGTGTGTATCTCAACTTATAATCAGGTATAATAAGTTAATAACTACTATAGTATGACTATTTATCCAAAAAAACAGACACAGTTATATACTATGTATTAATTTAGAATGGGATGAATAGTAATTTTCACAGCAGTATTTCATGTTAAATATAATTAATTTCATATTAAAACATAAACTTGATTGGTGTTGTAGTGGTTTCAGCTGCATTTCTCTATCCTTAGGTCACTGGTTGGAGTGGAGTCTGGGCTATGGCATTTTATTTTATTTTTCGTTTCCACATCATTATTGAATGTTAAATAGAATTGATTTCATATGAAATCACAAAATAGGTTGTTAGATGCAGCGGTTTGATCTGCATTTCTCTAATGAGAGGTCAACGGTTTGAGACTAGGCATTGGTGTGGTGGTTTGGAGTGCAGTAGTGCACTTACCTAATGAGAGGTCATAGGTTATATCATCATAATTGGGTTGGGAATAAGACACAAATTGGGTTGGTTTTATAGTTGTTCAAGGTGCATTTCCATAAGGGGAGGTCATAGGTTCGAGACTTAGTTTGAGGCAACTGTTTTCTCCAGAATTTTGTGGTCGCTTAGGTTAATGTTGTCGCATTGGTACCATAATTATATGACAGCGAATGCGCGGCAACGCGCGCGAAAACTTTGGTGGTAACAAATTACATTTTAATTAAATAAGTAAAATACAAAAATCAACGTCTCAAAAAAAAAAGGTAAGCACCAAGTAATAACGAGATTCATTCAAAACATTACTTTCCACAACCATATCAACGACCCACTTGGCTGCAACAAGATGTGCCGTTATTTTTTATTTACCGTAAATTAAAAGGCAAGTTCTTGAAAATCACCTTTACGCTAGTCGCCGCCTTCAAGATTTTATTATGCTCCCTCTCACGTACTCCATAGCTCCGGTGAATGCAGCTTACTATTGATTGCAATCAAAAGAAAGGAGGAAGTTTTTTTTTGTTTTTTTTAATGGCAAATTACTTTTATTCCGTCACCCAAAAATGTACAAGATACATCTAATAGCAACATGCTATTTGGATATTACAAATGAAAAACTCCCACCCCCAAATACAATTACACTACCCATATGATACAGTTACATCTTAGATTAAATGTCGAAGGAGCGCCATTTTTCCCAATCTCTCGCGATTTCCTTTGATCTATTTGTTATCCATAGCTATGCTTGTGTCTTGATTTCGGCTAATAGTTCGTCCAAGTTTGCTCTTTTACCCCAAAAAATCTTGTTGTTTCTTCCATTCCATATGACCCAACAGGTAGTGAGAATTATTGTGTAGATTGCTTTTTTCTTTGTTTTCTTGAGTGCGTTACTTGCTTCCAAGAGTTCCCGAAAGTTAAATGCGAATATCTGCGGAATTCTGCACCACTCGGCGATTTTGTGCTATAAATTCGCAGCCACATAGCAGTGAATCATCAGATGGTTGGCATTTTCCGGATAGTCACCACAGAGGCTGCACATAGGAGATGTGTTGACAATCTTTCTTTTAATCAATCCTTCCATAGTTGAAAGTCGATCTTGCTCCGCGCGCCATGCTAATATGTTAACCTTTTTTGGAACCCAGTTCGACAATACATAAGGAAAGAAAGGAACGGCTGTTGCTGCAAGCAGTCCGCGACAAGAAGTCGTGGAGAATAATCCTGATGAGTTATTGTGTCCAGCACCAACGATCAGCTGATGATGAGAGAGTGCACTCGCGTAACAGTTGACAACATTCCTCAAGTTCCTTACGTTCCGTCTCCTGTAAAGGTTGTCGTCTCCAAGCCCAACCCGTGACCCAATTGTCCCCCTGCAAAAGAACACGGGCTGCAACTGTGCAGCCTTTGTTAGACTCTAAAATGAACAGATTTGGGAATTTGTACTTGAGCGGTTGTTCCCCCAGCCAGCAGTCGAGCCAAAACCGTATATGCAACCCATTTCCGAGTACCCCTTTGAATAAATCCACTACGTGAATGTTAGATTTTTCAAAGTCTTTCCCGACCTTCACTATTGAGTTCCAGACCCCTGAACTCGAAGCTTTGATAGGCATGACAGCCCACAACCTCTCATTGTGGTGTATTGATTCAATTACCTTTCTCCATAAACTAGAGGCTTCTATTTTAAACCGCCACCATCATTTTAGTAGAAGGCTCATGTTCATGTGTTGAAGAGACCCCAAACCGATCCCACCTTTGTTCTTAGGTCCAATAACCCGTTCCCACGACACCCATGAAGTCTTGTTTTTTCCGTCGGACCCTCCCCAAAAAACCGCCTCCTAAGCTTTTCTATGTGGTCGATCACACACTTCGGGGCTCTGAAAAGAGAGAAGTGATACAGCGGTAAGCTGTCAAGAACGGCTTTTAGGAGTACGACCCGACCACCTATGGAAAGGGTCTTAGCTTTCCATTTTGAAAGTCTCGCGTTGCAAATATCTAGGACACTTTTCCATTGTTTTGCTTGGTTCATGTTTGCTCCGATTGGGACTCCTAGATACCTACATGGAAAGTCACCTTTGGATACATTGATGCCTTGAGCGACTCCCGTAATGGTGTCATCGGAGACCCCAATACCGAACAGATTTGACTTGCTATGATTGAGCTTTAATCCGGATATTAGATGAAAACATCTAAACAATCGGACCACATTTCGAATATTGCATGATTCCCATTCTCCAAGCACAACTACATCGTCTGCATACATCAGATGCGATATGGAAGGTCCCATGTATGGTAAGCTGACTCCTTTGATAAAGTTTAAAGATTTAGCCTTTTTCATGAAATAAGTCAATGCCTCCATTGTGATAATGAATAAGAATGGTGAATGGGTAAGTTCTGAACTAGTAAGCGGTTTAAACTATTAAGTGCTGAACTAGTAAGGTGTCTGAATCATTCAGACTTAGGGGCCTGAACCTAAGGGTATGTTTATCAAGTAGCTTTTATAAGCTTCAAGTTTTTAACAAAACACTCTTAGTCAATACAAAGCTTTGTTTGAGAAAAAACTCTATATTGAAAATCTAGTAGTACTAGCGTTTAAAACTCATACTAGCTACAAGCTTTCAATGAGTAAATGACACAAATACCAATTATATCATTAAAAAAATAAAAACACATGCATACAAGCTCTTAGTTAATGCCCATTTTGGTCGTTTTATACATTTTATTGAAAGCTCCAGCTACTCTGCCAAACACCAAAATATATTTAAAAAACTACAGCTACCAGCTTTCAGCTACAGCTAACAGCTACCAGCTTCCAGCCAACAGCTAGTTTTGCCAAACATACCCTTAACGAGCTCTTAATGGGACAGATGTCTAAATTAGACAGACATTTGCCTCTGAATGGGTAAGCATTATTGTAACACCCCGCCCGTTCTAGGGCCGACGTGTCACTTTAACGGTAAACAGAATTCAATACATCAATCCAAATTTAATAAAACTTTACAATGATTTACAATAATTACAAAAAAAAAAAAAAAAACATCATTAAGTCTTGTAAAAAAATATATATTTTTTTTAGTCTCGAAACCTTGATCTTTATTCCCTTGAGCCCACGCTTTTAGCACTTCTTGAATTCTTGAACCTAACGTACATAAAACACATATGCACGCTTGAGTAAAATTTACTCAGTGGGACAACAACAATACAGTTCCTAACAATATCTACATATACGTATATAAACAATCAGTGGCACATTCAGTGGTTCATATTCAGTGGTTCACTTTCAGTAGCACATTCAGTAGCACGTTCAGTAGTTCACATAACACATTCAGTGGTTCACATCCAGTAGCACATTCAGTGGTCACCTTGCGGTGATATCAGTGGTTTCAGTGGTCACCTTTCGGTGCAGTAGTTCAATGATCACTTTTCTGTAACATCCCACGTAAACCGGTTTAGGAAGCTACCATTTTGCCCCCGATGGGTTGCCCATCCAGAAGCTCACGGCTCACCCGACGAGTTGCTCGCCCAGATGAAACGCATCCTAATATGAAAGGGTATCAACCCCTTTATACGGAAGGCTTCGTTTCCCCTTCGACCGGTGTATATGAAGGACTTACAGGTTTAGTGGTCACCTTTCGGTGATATCAGTGGTTCAGTGGTACAGTCAATATTCATATACAAACAAATACTATGTAATATATCAATCAATATCGAATTTGAATTCTTAACTACGAAGTAGTAAAGAACCCAAACCCGTCATGCAATGTTGTTTAGAGTCCATACCTTTGTCATCGTTGTAGACTTAAATTTAACATACGCTCCAACGTCTTTATCAAAATTGTAAAAGCCTTCGATATTGAACCACAAAAGCAAGGTGAATCATGGGTGTTGTAACAGATTTCTAGAGGCTTGCGGACGAGTAGGTCGATAATGAGATTATATATAAAGACACTACTTAATTAAAAACTTTATGAAATCAAGGTAGGTTATAACGTATTTCAAATAAATGATAATTAAACTAATTTATCGGTTTTGTATTTGTGATAGGCAATTGTTTTGACTTTGAGAATGTAGGTAGGTTATATTCAATTTGAGAGGTTACTGGATGTTACGAAGATTAAATATTGTGAATATTAAAGTTGGTTTAAAAGTAATTATTTTCCTATTCTTCAATAAGTTGTTAACATTTATAAAAAAACATAAAGAAGTCGAAATAAAAAAAACAAATTAAGATCATAGCTTTCTATTGCATCCTTGTACTGCATCTAATTTAAAATTATTATCATATCGTTATTATTATTATTATTATTATTATTATTATTATTATTATTATTATTATTATTATTAGGCTTTAAAAAAAATCGGGGTGTTACAATATTACCCCCTTAAAAAAATTTTGTCCTCAAAATTAAAAACCATACCATATTGTGATATACTTAAACGATCACAAGAGTCTTGAGTTTCAAATACTAACTTTAGAAAATCGGAAGGCATTTTCTTTAAGCAATAAATAATTATTACATTTTTTTTTTGGTATGAAAATATTTGAGAGCGACGATAAAGTCATTTAACGCATAGACCAGGAAATCAAAGAATTTCTAGCGGAAGATCAATTCAAAAGATGCAATCTTAACTCACGTCAACCCAGTACCCACAGGTTTTATTTTGAGAAAAAGTTTTTCGACAGGAAAGAGCCTGAGCTCTGATACCATAACTGTAACACCCCGCCCGTTCTAGGGCCGACGTGTCACTTTAACGGTAAACAGAATTCAATACATCAATCCAAATTTAATAAAACTTTACAATGATTTACAATAATTACAAAAAAAAAAAAAAAAAACATCATTAAGTCTTGTAAAAAAATATATATTTTTTTTAGTCTCGAAACCTTGATCTTTATTCCCTTGAGCCCACGCTTTTAGCACTTCTTGAATTCTTGAACCTAACGTACATAAAACACATATGCACGCTTGAGTAAAATTTACTCAGTGGGACAACAACAATACAGTTCCTAACAATATCTACATATACGTATATAAACAATCAGTGGCACATTCAGTGGTTCATATTCAGTGGTTCACTTTCAGTAGCACATTCAGTAGCACGTTCAGTAGTTCACATAACACATTCAGTGGTTCACATCCAGTAGCACATTCAGTGGTCACCTTGCGGTGATATCAGTGGTTTCAGTGGTCACCTTTCGGTGCAGTAGTTCAATGATCACTTTTCTGTAACATCCCACGTAAACCGGTTTAGGAAGCTACCATTTTGCCCCCGATGGGTTGCCCATCCAGAAGCTCACGGCTCACCCGACGAGTTGCTCGCCCAGATGAAACGCATCCTAATATGAAAGGGTATCAACCCCTTTATACGGAAGGCTTCGTTTCCCCTTCGACCGGTGTATATGAAGGACTTACAGGTTTAGTGGTCACCTTTCGGTGATATCAGTGGTTCAGTGGTACAGTCAATATTCATATACAAACAATACTATGTAATATATCAATCAATATCGAATTTGAATTCTTAACTACGAAGTAGTAAAGAACCCAAACCCGTCATGCAATGTTGTTTAGAGTCCATACCTTTGTCATCGTTGTAGACTTAAATTTAACATACGCTCCAACGTCTTTATCAAAATTGTAAAAGCCTTCGATATTGAACCACAAAAGCAAGGTGAATCATGGGTGTTGTAACAGATTTCTAGAGGCTTGCGGACGAGTAGGTCGATAATGAGATTATATATAAAGACACTACTTAATTAAAAACTTTATGAAATCAAGGTAGGTTATAACGTATTTCAAATAAATGATAATTAAACTAATTTATCGGTTTTGTATTTGTGATAGGCAATTGTTTTGACTTTGAGAATGTAGGTAGGTTATATTCAATTTGAGAGGTTACTGGATGTTACGAAGATTAAATATTGTGAATATTAAAGTTGGTTTAAAAGTAATTATTTTCCTATTCTTCAATAAGTTGTTAACATTTATAAAAAAACATAAAGAAGTCGAAATAAAAAAAACAAATTAAGATCATAGCTTTCTATTGCATCCTTGTACTGCATCTAATTTAAAATTATTATCATATCGTTATTATTATTATTATTATTATTATTATTATTATTATTATTATTATTATTAGGCTTTAAAAAAAATCGGGGTGTTACAATATTACCCCCTTAAAAAAATTTTGTCCTCAAAATTAAAAACCATACCATATTGTGATATACTTAAACGATCACAAGAGTCTTGAGTTTCAAATACTAACTTTAGAAAATCGGAAGGCATTTTCTTTAAGCAATAAATAATTATTACATTTTTTTTTGGTATGAAAATATTTGAGAGCGACGATAAAGTCATTTAACGCATAGACCAGGAAATCAAAGAATTTCTAGCGGAAGATCAATTCAAAAGATGCAATCTTAACTCACGTCAACCCAGTACCCACAGGTTTTATTTTGAGAAAAAGTTTTTCGACAGGAAAGAGCCTGAGCTCTGATACCATAACTGTAACACCCCGCCCGTTCTAGGGCCGACGTGTCACTTTAACGGTAAACAGAATTCAATACATCAATCCAAATTTAATAAAACTTTACAATGATTTACAATAATTACAAAAAAAAAAAAAAAAAACATCATTAAGTCTTGTAAAAAAATATATATTTTTTTTAGTCTCGAAACCTTGATCTTTATTCCCTTGAGCCCACGCTTTTAGCACTTCTTGAATTCTTGAACCTAACGTACATAAAACACATATGCACGCTTGAGTAAAATTTACTCAGTGGGACAACAACAATACAGTTCCTAACAATATCTACATATACGTATATAAACAATCAGTGGCACATTCAGTGGTTCATATTCAGTGGTTCACTTTCAGTAGCACATTCAGTAGCACGTTCAGTAGTTCACATAACACATTCAGTGGTTCACATCCAGTAGCACATTCAGTGGTCACCTTGCGGTGATATCAGTGGTTTCAGTGGTCACCTTTCGGTGCAGTAGTTCAATGATCACTTTTCTGTAACATCCCACGTAAACCGGTTTAGGAAGCTACCATTTTGCCCCCGATGGGTTGCCCATCCAGAAGCTCACGGCTCACCCGACGAGTTGCTCGCCCAGATGAAACGCATCCTAATATGAAAGGGTATCAACCCCTTTATACGGAAGGCTTCGTTTCCCCTTCGACCGGTGTATATGAAGGACTTACAGGTTTAGTGGTCACCTTTCGGTGATATCAGTGGTTCAGTGGTACAGTCAATATTCATATACAAACAATACTATGTAATATATCAATCAATATCGAATTTGAATTCTTAACTACGAAGTAGTAAAGAACCCAAACCCGTCATGCAATGTTGTTTAGAGTCCATACCTTTGTCATCGTTGTAGACTTAAATTTAACATACGCTCCAACGTCTTTATCAAAATTGTAAAAGCCTTCGATATTGAACCACAAAAGCAAGGTGAATCATGGGTGTTGTAACAGATTTCTAGAGGCTTGCGGACGAGTAGGTCGATAATGAGATTATATATAAAGACACTACTTAATTAAAAACTTTATGAAATCAAGGTAGGTTATAACGTATTTCAAATAAATGATAATTAAACTAATTTATCGGTTTTGTATTTGTGATAGGCAATTGTTTTGACTTTGAGAATGTAGGTAGGTTATATTCAATTTGAGAGGTTACTGGATGTTACGAAGATTAAATATTGTGAATATTAAAGTTGGTTTAAAAGTAATTATTTTCCTATTCTTCAATAAGTTGTTAACATTTATAAAAAAACATAAAGAAGTCGAAATAAAAAAAACAAATTAAGATCATAGCTTTCTATTGCATCCTTGTACTGCATCTAATTTAAAATTATTATCATATCGTTATTATTATTATTATTATTATTATTATTATTATTATTATTATTATTATTATTATTATTATTATTATTATTATTATTAGGCTTTAAAAAAAATCGGGGTGTTACAATTATACTGAGTCTGAATGGTTTAGACCTCTTACTAGTTCAACATTTAATGGTTCAGACTTCTTACAGGTCAGCACTTACCCGTTCAGAAGTTGCCAAATAGTCCCTTAGTATATTTTTTACCCATTCAGAGGCAAATGTCGCGAAACAAATAGTCTGAATGAACTATGTCTAACCGATTCAGACATATGTCCTATTAAGAGCTCAAAAAGCTGAAACAAACAGCCTCTAAAACGCAAACTAAAGTAATAAACTAAGTTTACAAAAGAAAAAAAGAAGTTAAACGTATCATGTAATACTAGTAGGGTGCCCGCGTGATGCACCGGGAAACACAAACACTTCTAAGAGTGTGTATGGTTCGGTTTAGTTCGATTATTAGCCTCAACTGAAACTAAGCCAATGTCGTCAGTTATTCGAGCTTATTCAACAGTTGGTTACTTAGTTCGGTTTATATGGTTAGATTATTGGTTTTTAGTCCGGTATAGTTAATTTTGGTTAATAATAAAAACAGACTTTGACTATTTCTTTTGTCTAGAAGTATATGAAATGGAGATATAAATACATAAAATAGAGGTATAAAAGCTAAAAATCTAAATATATGAATGGTTCTATTTCGTTTTGGTTAATTTTGGTGAACTAAATGTACAAAAAAATAACCTATATTAAGTTAATTCAATTTTTGATTACTTTCGATTTGGTTCGGTTCTTTTTTTTGTTCGGTTTCGGTTAAACGTTCAATTGTTGCTCACCCCTAGATTTTTTTTGGAAGGTGTCTTTCAGCTGAGAATCCAAACGACGCACAACCCCTCAACCCCAGTTCGAATCTAGGCCAAACGCGGGTGTTGAATTTTTCACCCCTTAGTGCGAGTGGGGAGACTCGAACCTAAGACCAAGCCCGGGCAGTAACCTCCCTAAGGAGTAAACCCTCACCCCTAGATATCTATACTATATATAATATATTTGATAGGGGCATTTTAAGATACTCAAAAGTTAATAGTTAACTTTTGTTTATTTAAATAACAGTTAAACATTTTCCCCTTGTTTTAAGCCAACTGGCAACTACTCTTACAAATTGTAAATGACCATAATTTTTTTATACGTTAATATTTAAAAAGAAAACCATATCATAAAAAAGGCATTTTACTGTTTATAATTTAAGTATAGTATAACAGTTTTTTATTTAAAAATATGGATATGTTATATGATTAATAATATCTTGGGTAGAAAAATAACTAAACCTTTAACTGAAGTTGACCAAAAATTGATATGTTATGTGATTAACAATATCCGTTGCCTTTTTTTGTTTAGATTAACCTCAACATCATTACTGCAATTTACAATAAGATGTTACAAAATTGTAAATGCGGCATCTCAAGCTTTACGTATAAATCGGGTGGTTTTAGTGATGACACGATGATACTTCAGTGATCGTTCAGTGATCCAATAAAATATAACTATTTTTATTATTTTATGTTCAAGACAATATATTATATTTATTTAATGGCGAAGGTATGTATTTGTGGATTAGTGAGAAAAAAAGAAAGGAAAATGGTGAAAACTAAAAGGAATCGAAACATGTTCTACAAGAGAAGAGCCTGCCAAACACATTACACCATCCTTTTCTAAAATTAGAGAATGTATCAATTATTAAAAAAATGTTTGGTTTGCGTTTCCACTTAATTAAATTATTTCAAATATATATAAATTAAGTTAAAACCCTATATATTACACGGGATGAATAAATGTAATTTTCTATGCTAAATAATAAAAATTTATATTTAAAAAAACATGTCACTGTAAGGTGTAAATAAACTTATGTCTTAAGGTGTTATAATGTAATCGGTTAACACATACGTCTTTAAATAATAAACTTTGATGTACTATTTATCAATTATAATATCTTTATTTGTTTTTTTATTTATTGTTAGGTTAGAAAAAAAAGTGTTGTAAACAGGTTGAACTAATAAAACATAGAATAAACAATTGAGAAAAAAACTAGGTATATAAGAATAAAGGGAAAAATTACTTAGTAATTTTAAATAATTTTTATTTAGTAGGTGAGAGAAATAAAAAACATAATTATTATTTGATAAGAGATGGAAACATGAAAATGATGATTTAATATTATTATTTGATAGGAGAAAGAAGAGCAAACAAAGTTGAGCATTATTTTTTACTATATAGTAAATAAATATAAAGATAAAAATAAAATATTATTTTACATATCTGAAATTTTAAAATAATAGTTAATAATATAATAATTATTTTTATTAAGAATAATAATAATCTATTATTAAGTAGGAGAGAAGTGAAAAAACAAAAAAAATTGGAGGTCTTCAATGAATTATACGTGTTATAAATAAGTTTTAATCTATATAGTTTGACAAGTTGAATACAATGATTACATATAGCTTTTAGATTTTGTAACATACCTTTGAACAAGTTAATTTGTTAAAATTCTAGTAAAACTCAACCACAATCTAATTCTTAAAATATCAAACAAATCATCTTAAAACACATTCTCAACAACATAAAACTGGCTCTTAACATGTCAAAGTATTAACTCCCCCGTTACTAACTTAATTTTTGTCTTACCCAACTCCGAATTTGCTACCACAACCATACCCAATACAACCTCTATATCCATTTTAGGAGCCTATACTTGTTATCTAATCAAACACTTCATGTCATCATACAACAAGATATCCATCATTTGATATGAAATTTGGTGAAATGAAAGGATTCTTGTTGGTGTGTTAGGGTCTTTACTAGATGGTTAGTGTATTATTTTACCATACCTAGCTTGATCAGTTGATCCTAAGCCTATATTCTAATATATGAAAAAGTTAATAGTGAATGTAAGAGCATTCACACTAAATACTTCATCTCCATCTCTATAATTACACTAAAAATCACTATCTTTCTCTCTTCTTTTCTATTTAATAATACTTATTCTATACTTTTATCATTACTTTTTCTCTCTCCTCTACTCACAACCACTTTTAAAAATATTAAAAAATTATGGAGGGTGAACAGTGTCTCCTCCAAATTTACTGATACACAGTGTCTCCTCTATATATTTTCTCTCTCCTCTACTCACAACCACTTATACCTACTCTATATAATATAGAGGCATCCCTCACACTATTATAGAGTGTCTACTGTGAATGCTCTAAATAACTATTAGGAAAGAGAACTCCAGCTAACTCCTTTAGTTTTTATGAAATTTTGTTGGTCGCTAAAAAATAGGAAAAACATAACTTACAAATAACATAGTAGTGATGGTGTAAGATTGTTAAAGATCGTACAATACAACCTGGAAATTTTATGTTCGAATGTATTGGAACTAGTAAGTAACAGTATCTAGGTTCATAGGATTAGAAAACTATGCATTTAGAACCACATGATTTAGAATCCTCTAGATTTCGTAATTTCATAAACTTGTAACCGGACTTCTATGATAAAATTGATCGGGTCAGATATCATACAATTACTAAACTTGAAGGACTTAATGTATCCTTCTTAAGCTTGAAAACTTATTATTATTGTTGTTGTTTTGCACAATTTTGATTCCTAACAACAGTATATGGACAAGAATACCCTTAGTTTTTTCATATATTATCTACACTTGGATTAAGTTTATATATGTAGATTGAGGTAAAATCGCATAACATCATCCAAACCACCTTGTACGAAACCCTAACGGAACGCCGCCGCCGGAATCCTATCCCGGAGACTATCCAACGTCGTATTACCAAGTTTTTCGTCACCAATCTCCCAGAAAGATGTAGTGAATCTGATTTGGCTAAGGAGGTTCATTCGTTCGGCCAGATATTCGATCTCTATATTGCACGAAAGAGAGATAAAGGTGGAAATAGATTTGGATTTGTGTCGATGCTTGACATTAAAGACAAGGACGATTTGTTGAAGACTTTACGTAACATTCGTATGGGTGAACATAGGTTATGGTTTAGTGTTGCTCGGTTTGTGTTGGAAGATGGTGAGATAAGCAACACTAATTCAGTTAAACCAAAAAGCGAAGAACCTTACCAGGGCTTGACATGCCGCGAATCCTCTTGAAAGAGAGGGGTGCCTTCGGGAACGCGGACACAGGTGGTGCATGGCTGTCATCAGCTCGTGCCGTAAGGTGTTGGGTTAAGTCCCGCAACAAGCGCAACCCTCGTGTTTAGTTGCCATCATTGAGTTTGGACTCATCCCAGTCAACCAAAACAACATACAGGCCGATGAGGTTATCAAGAATGCTGGTTCATCTTCGTATGAAATAGGTGATTGTTCCTTTAAGGACATGCTTGTGGGTAAAATGAATAATATTGATAATAATGTTAATGCATTTAACGGGATACATGGGAGGGCTGTAATCGCAAGGATGGTTGATCTTGATGCATTGAAGAACATAAAGGTTACTTTGAAGGAGTTCGGTCCATCTATGAGAAGGGTCCAGTATCTTGGTGGATTAGATGTATTGGTCACTTTTGATGATGTAGAAATTGCTTCAGTGGTTCGTGAAGTAGTTATGGCGATGACAGGGCAATTTTCAAAGGTTGGTATATGGGAAGGGCAGGCGATTGGATTTGGATTTGAGAGATTGGTGTGGCCTAAAGTTCAAGGAATACCGTTGCATTTGTTATCTAATAGTGTCATAGATACTGTCGGAAGTGTCTTCGGTAAGGTGGTTCATAAAGCAAATAGATTGGAATCGGATCATGATTTATCATTTGAGTACGTGGGGGTATTGGTGGGAGATGGGAAAAGGGTGTCGGAGGAGATTGTGTTGAAATGGAATGACTGGAAATTTCGTGTTTGAGTGATGGAGGAATTAGGATATTGGATTCCGGGTTTTGTTAAAGTTATCTCGGAACCGCTTGGTACGTGTACAGAAGGTTCGGATCATGTTTCTGAAGCATCACTATCTGAGGAATAAGAAACATCGAATGATCAGTCGCCTGTACTTTCCCGTGAGAAGCTGAATGGCATGGAAGATGACGTCAGCATGTATGAAATTTTGGAGAACAATCATTGTAATGCTGAAGCAGTGAATGTCGATCTCGAAGAAGCTTTTCATGGGTCTGTTTCCAATGTTGGTGGAGGGAATGAAGCTTTTGTACCTGCTGTCACTTTTACTTTTGAACAGTTTCTAGAAGGCAATGGTCATAAGTTGGATGGGAACAAAGTCAACAAAAGGAAACAGTTCCAAAAAGGAATTGGATTGGGCCGCCCAAGTAACTCCTACTCTAGTAGCCAGGAAAGTTTGAAGATTGTGAAACGGCCCAAGCGTTCAGATCCCTTTGGTCTCAATAGTCTTTTGGGCTTACAGGATGAAAAAGATTCATTCGGCTACTAACAGTGAAGATAAGCAAGTGTCCGATGAGAAGCAGGCGATTTTTTACTTGAATGTTCAACCACAGTCCAACTATATAGCTATCCAACATAATAATATTGACCCTTGTATGGGTCGGTCGGTTAGTGATGAATCATCGACTGATTGTTTTCAGCAAGATAATCATCCGATTGATTCATGTTTACAAGTAGCCGAAGTAGAGGCAACAAAATAGTTGGGGTGAAAAGCTCGGAGCCAAGCTCGATACATGTGATGATATGATTAGAGAGTCGATTGTCGAAGAAGGTTTACAGACGGGTAAGATATGAATTGCTTATCAGTTAATATTCGAGGAATTGGGGTATGTGGAAAAGCTAGTTGGATAAAGAGGTTAAAAATGAGTTTTGTATTTCGTTTATTGGTTTGCAAGAAACGATTTCTTCTAATTTACAACCGGGGATGTTGTCGAGTGTTTGGGGAGGTATTGGATATGATTGTGAGATTGTTAATGCTAGTGGTCATTCGGGTGGGTTAGTTTGTATGTGGGATCCGAAGACGTATACCAAATATATTGTGGTGAAAGATGATAATTATTTACACGTGTCGGGTTTGTTAACTAATGGTTTAGTTCGTCTTAATATTATTAATGTTTATGCTCCTCAACACAATGTAGAAAAGAGGAGTTTGTGGGAAAAAAATTTGCAGGTAATGCAATCGGGGCAGGGGTGGTGGTTTGTGTTTAGGGATTTTAACGCAGTTCCAAATATGTATGAAAGAAAGAATTCCAAGTTTGATCCAATCTGCACCAGAGATTTTAATTTTTTTATTGATGAAGCAGGCATTCGGGAATATAATTTGAAAGGTATGAAGTACACTTATATGGTGAATAGAGACAGTGAATGGCAGATGAGTAGAATTGACTGGGTGTTCGTGTGTTGAACATTTTTAACAAATAGCCCAATGCATGTGTTAGAGCATTAAATAGAGACCTTTCCAATCATTCGCCATTGATTCTATCTCTAGTTGACAAGAATTTAGGACCGAAGTCGTTTCGTTGGTTTGACTCATGGCTTGATAGACCGGGTTGTGAGGAGGTCATGAAGTCGGTTCTCATGAAATGTCAGTTGGATGGGCCTTCAGATATAAAGCTAAACACCAAATTAAAGTGGCTACGTGATAAATTGAAGTTGTGGTTTAAGTCTTGCAAACAAAAAGAGAATGAGGAGGAACAACGGCTTCGAAAAGAAAAGGAGGAAATTGAAGTTTTAATGGAACATAAAAATATAGAGGAGCTAGAACTATAGGTGTGGTACGAGTGCAAAAAGAGTCTTGAAGAGATAGAGCTATATAGATCACGTGACATTCGAAAAAAATCACGGGTGAATTGGGCGGCTCTTGGGGATGAAAATACGGGTTTTTTTTATAGTGTGGTAAACGGAAGGAAGGCAAGGAATGCTATACTGGGTCTTGAGGTGAATGGGTTTCCAAACGGACTTTAGTCAAAAAAGCGGTGTTGCGATTTTTCAGAGCCCACTTTAAGGAAGATTGTAGTGTTCGGCCAGCTCTAATATGTTCGGGTATTAACAATATTAATGATTAGGATTGTGCTTACTTGATCGCCTCTTTTTCTAAACATGAGATCAAAGATGTGGTGTTCGATTGCAGTTCTAGCAAGGTTCCTAGCCCAGACGGTTTCAATTTTCGTTTTGTTAAGCGGTTTTAGAATATGTTGGAGGATGATTTTATGTGGATTATGATGGAGTTCCACGAGACTGGTATCATCAATTCAAGATGCGGCTCGTCCTTTATCACTTTGATTCCGAAGGTTAAAACTCCTTTGGGTCTTAAAGATTATAGGCCTATTACTCTTATTGGGATGATTAGTAAAGTTATTTAAAAAATTATTGCTAATCGTCTGAAGAAGGTTTTGGGGAGTGTGATATCTGAGTCTCAATCGACTTTCTTATCAGATCGGTTTATTCTTGATGGTCCGCTCGTTGTTAGTGAAATGATGGAATGGTTGAAAAAGCCGAATAAAAAGGCGTTTCTTTTAAAAAATAGATTTCGAGAAGGCATATGACAATGTGAATTGGAACTTCTTGATATCTATTATGGTGCAGATGGGTTTCCCCTCGATTTGGTGTAATTGGATCAAAGGGATTCTTATATCTTCTCGGGCCGCAGTTCTAGTTAACGGATCTCTGACTTTTAAATTTAAGTGTAAAAAGGGTCTTCGTCAAGGATATCCCCTTTCACCTTTGTTATTCTTGATTGTTATGGAAGCTTTGTCTTGGATGTTGAAAAGAGCAAAAGCAATTGGTGATTTAAAGGGCATAAACTTCTCAGATGATGAAGCTGTTATTACCCATCTTTTCTACGCGGACGACGCTCTTATCTTAGGAGAGTGGTTTCGCAAGAATCTTCAGAGCACTACCCGGATCCCTCGAGTGTTTTACTTATGTTCGGGTCTTAGGATTAACCTTCATAAGTCTAACTTATATGGGGTTGGTACCAAAGACATTGAAGTCGATAGTATGATGGAGGTGTTGGGATGTAAAAGAGGTACTTTTCCTTTTGTTTATTTGGGGATTAAAATGGGAGCAAACATGTCTCGAATAAGTCATTGGAATACGGTGATCGACGTTATTAAAGCTCGACTCATGTCGTGGAAGGTGAAAACTTTATCCATTGGAGGTATGTTGATTCTCATAAAATCGGTTCTTGAAAATTTACCGATTTATTATCTATCCCTTTATAAAGCACCAAGGAAGGTGATTGATAGTATCAAAATGATTATGAGACGTTTTTTGTGGGCGGGTGGTAATGAAGAGAGAAAGATTTCTTGGGTGGCTTGGGATGTTATCACTAGACCGAAAGATGAGGGTGGCTTGGGAGTGAATAGACTACAAGATATTAATGATGTTTTACTTCTTAAATGGGCGACGCGGTTCAAAAAAGATAGTAATTGTTTGTGGAAACGGGTTGTGGTGGGGTGTCATGGATCGAGTAGACCTTGGTCTATGTTACCTTGTAGTGCTTCAGCTAGCGGTTGTTGGAAAATGATTGTTAAAATAGGAGAAAAAAAGTTGCTCAATGGTAGAAGTCTTAATAGCTATTTTGTGGGTATGTTGGAGATGGGTCTTCTATTAATTTATGGGGAGACCCATGGCTTCAAGACGAAGCATAGCGACTAACATACCCGTCTTTGTTTAATCTAGAAAAGGATAAATGGGCTGTTATAGCGGCTCGACTTCAGGTGGTTAATGGGTCGAAGATTACTACCTGGGATTGGAGAAGAACCCCCTCAACATATGAGGTGGTTAACAAGTTGTTTCAATTGCTTGCAGATATTCAAGAGTATCAATGGAACTCGGGAACTGATCGGTGGAGTTGGCAGGGAGATAAGAATGCAGTTTATACGGTTAACAAGGCGAAGAAGATGATATTTTCAAGGCCGACAATTATGTTTGAGTCGAGCATGAAATGGAAATGGAAATGTTGGACACCTTTGAAATGCAAAATTATGGTGTGGAGAGCAGATCTTAATCGTTTGCCAACGAGGGTGGAGTTAATCAAACGAGGGGTTTTATTAGATGATGGCTCGTGTGCTCTATGCCACGAGGAATTAGAAATATCGATGCATTTGTTCACAGGTTATATATTCTCGGCCGAGATTTAGGCAAGGGTGGGCTCTTGGTGTCAGTTGAGTCTCATCTTCGCCTTTGAAGTTAAGGATTTATTGAAGATGGCGGATACACAAACGAAGACGAAACAGGAGAAATACATTCTTAGAGGCATTATCTACACTACAATGTGGGCTATATGGAATGAACGCAATGATAGAATCTTCAAGGGTAAGTCTTGTAAAGCTATTGAAGTGTCAGGAAATATTAAGTCTTCATCATACTTTTGGATTCGTCATAGGTCTAGATGGAAAGGTGTTGATTGGAATGTTTGGTGTAAATACCCGTTAAACTTTTGCCCGAAGGTCCTTGCTTTGAGGACCGTGGCGGCTTTATTTGAATGAAATTTATCTTTTAAAAAAAAAGATAAAGATTCTTCAAAAAGACAAAAATAAATTTTATATAATTTGAGATCAAATGTAGTTTTTACATCAATGAAAATCAAATTCTATACCCATAATAGAACCAAAGAAATCAAATCCATAACTTCAAATTTAAACATAAATCCAAAGTACATTTAATTTGGCATCCCCAACTGAAAGTTACATGTTGTAACGGCAGGTAGACGGACGTTAGCTTGAGGGACGTAAAGTGTTAGCAAACCAAACCACAGGTACTCAGGGTGTTAAGTCTGGGTTGAACCTGTTAGTTTAGGCAAACCACAGGGACGAAAACTGCAATTTTCTCTAAAACCTTATAAATATCTGCAATCGTCTATATAGAAACTAACGTTACACGACACGATTACACGACACGAACCTGCCTATTCTTAACAGGTTTCGTGTTTAACCTTAACAGGTTTCGTGTCTTAAACAGGTCGACACGTTAAGACCTGTTTATTTTCGTGTCTTAACAGGTTAAATACCTGTTAACCTGTTAAGACCCGTTTAGACCTGTTAGTATTTGATGGGCCTTGCGTATTGGGTATCACTATTAGACATCAGTAACCATTTATGAACAAAACCCATTTATGATTTAACCCTATCTTTATCACAACTCACGCCTCCATCTCAATCTCAGAGACTCTCACTTATCTCCTCATCATCTCTTACCTACTCTCTTCACCACACACACACTCACATATCAACACCACCAACATCAGTAACCATCCCACAAACACAAACACATATACTGCACATAATAGCGACTTCAGATCTGTGACCGATGGTGGGTTCGTTGGTGTTGGATTCGGGTCTCGATAGTTGTCATGGGTTCGTTGGTGTGGGATTCAGATCTGTGACAACCAAAGGCCGATTTGGGCGAGTTATTGTTATGGTTTTTGTACTTTTGTTCGAGTCTCCATAGTTCTTGGTACCTGTTAAAAGTTAAAACATGTGATTTTTTATAGTGTTTCTTATCGTGTCTTATCGTGTATTATCGTGTTAACCTGTTAAAAATTGGTTCGTGTTCGTGTTTCGAAAACCAGACACGATTAGTTATCGTGTCGTGTTCGTGTCTAGGCCTTCGGGTCATCGTGTCTTATCGTGTCGTGTCTTATCGTGTCGTGTCTGACACGATATGCCAGCCCTACTCCACGCCCCTGTGCGGTGGTATTACAGCCCATGAATGCTCTTCCCGCCCAAGATCCCCGCCCCACTCCCTCTATCCTAATATTTTTCATCTTTACATCTAACTTCAACACTTTTTTAACTTTCAACTTTTATGTCATATACTTTTTATCTTTTACAGATTTTTAGTTTTACGGTTCGGTTTAATTTTTTCAAGTTATCACGCCACAATGTGCGTATGTGGTTTAACTTTTTTTACCACCAATTTTTCCCGTTTAACGAATGCATTATGTTTTAAGTTTCAGTCTAAATTTTGCGCATTAACATGTCGCAACGAGTGTGCATGATTCAACGTTTTTACGTCTATATTTCGTTCAGTTTTATTTTTTTTTTGTTTTTTATTTATTTTCTTCTACCTACTTTTCCGGTGTTGGTGGTCGTTGGCTAGGTGTAGCATCGATGCTACTTGATACGGTTTTACGCCCCTTAAGCAATGCGTGCACGCGCATATGTGTGTGTGTGTGGTGGGGCTTCATACCAGTTGTTTTAAGTGTAATCACTACAAGGAACAGAGGCTTTAGCGGCGACGCCTGTCACCGCTAATAATTAATCTTTAGCGGCGACAGGGTCTTTAGCGACGACGGTCGCCGCTAAAAGTCTTGTCAAAAAAGCTTGGTTCCTAAACATGAACTCAAAATCATGAACATAATGATGTTAATCTTTTGATTTACGGGTTAGACAAAAAAAATGAACTCAATGAAGCCTAGCTCAATTGGTGAAAATTGGAGAAGCTAGAGTAGAGGTCATGTGGAGGTTGATGGTTCGATTCCTGTTAGAACCATATTTACCACATGTGGGAGTTCCACCTGGGGAGATCCCCAATCCAGGTAGAATGAGTAATCAGTACAGGCTGGCCAGGGTGTTAGCCGGAGCTCCACCGGTTGCACCACTTGCCATTAAAAAAAAAAAATCACGCAGACACTCTGCTTTACGGGTTAGACAAAAAAACATGAACTCAAAATCATGAACATAATGATATTAATCTTTTTATTAATCACTAGATTATACCCCGGGAACGTCCCGGGGTTAAGAAATCTAATATGACATATTAATTTTACATATGAAATAGAATGATGCGCTTTACAGTTACATGCAGGAAAGCTTCGGGTAGCCCCTAACCTAAAAGAATTAAAAATGTATCTCCAATGTTAATGTCCAACCTTAAACAATGTATAACTCCAATGCTAACTCATGTTGAAAATAGACATCATATTTACTGATTTGAACATAATTAGTGACTTGCCTATACATGATTAATAATTTACCTGAACACTTTGTGTTTTTTTCCTGTATGAACGAAACCCCACAAAAAATAGTCGTTTTTTCTCCGTTTTTTATATAACACTATGGTACTCGTTGGAAAGATAATAAAACGCTCGTTAATTTAGTGTAATTTTTTTCTTTAAAAACTCTCGTATATAAAAGATATTAACGTTTAAAAATTATGGGAGGAAACATAAGAGAGAAATCCAATTTTGTTTTTAAATTATTTTTTTATCTAAAATATCTCAATGCCACATGGGATGACACATGACACACTCAAAGAGGAGAATGCCTCTTTGAGTGCCATGTCATTAAAATGGCTTTAGTTTATTATATGTATAGATAGATATTGCTATAACTATCAACACAAAACAATAAACTATTATAACCTTTTAAGCAAACTAGTGGTATTTGTTACGGCGCGCTGCGCCTAGATTAAATTGGTATTATTTCGTTCCAAAATCACGCTTCCAATTTCAAATAAGGCAAAATTTACAATCAACACATTATACCCTATTCCAATAATGCTAACAACATCGTCTACGATGCTAATAAACTCTTTAGCAGTTTAAGTTTAGCTTAGTAGTATTGTTACAAAAGTTAAATCACTAAAAATATCATATAATAATATTTACCTTTTACATTATGAGTTATTAACAATTTCAAACTTTTACAATTGTTTAATTAGATAATTATGTTTCACACTATTTTAAAAATGTTCAGTAACATAATGTTAGATGTTGTGTAGTAAATAACTAAAAATTACAAAAATTACTATTAAGAAGTGCGTCTCTAATTAAACCATACATTTGTTAAAATAAAAATTATTATAAAAAGTCAAAAAAATAAAATAAAACAAACGCAAGGCGGCGATGGCTGTGACCAAAAGGGTTTAAAACCCATAACAAACGCAAGGACAAAAATACCCTTTGAAAAACAGCAAATTACAAGTCTGCCAGAAAAAAAAACAACCCTAAAACAGAGCCTACAAGACTCGAACTCAGATACCACACGAAACACAACATCAATCCCACCATCTGTGCTACACCATTTTTTATTATCATATTTGAAACCATAAATATTTAACATAGCAAAAATAATAAAATAATAATATAATTACTATTCAAATCACTTGTGTTATTATTATAGTATAATATATGTTTCTATAATTAACAAATACTAATAATTTACTACCATAAAAATAAAAAAATAATTAAACTGAACTAATTAACTATTCATGTAACTGTACTATTGTCCATTCCTGTAATTTTCTTCAACATCTCTTTCCCCTTGTCCACATTCTTCAACCTCCCTGCCTTTCATGCCATATGCACGTTTCCTCTCTCTCTCTCTCTCACTCACACACACACACACATACAAACACACACATATTCTGATCTTGATAATAACTCACCCTGTCCTCTCACCTTTTTCTTGAAAAAAGTTATTAAAAAAACCACATAATAATAAATATTCTTTACTCACTCAACATCTACTTACATGTAATCTTTAATCCTGTCTCTATCAACAACATACCACATTTTTAATAATAATAATAATATCATCACTTTCTTTCTTGATTCTTTATATTTCTTGAAATCTTTTTGCATGTCTTTTTCTCATCTGGGTCATAATCTTTTGACCCTTTCTTCATCCGGGTCAAGTTTTTAACCCGATTTCTCTTATGGGTCTTTAAAAAAGTTCAGTTCTTTATAGTTAAACATGTTCAAGAAATCTGCTTTTGTGCAAGAAAAATGGGGTTAGGTGTAGACATTGGTTCTGAACAAATGGGGACTTTAAATGTGGATAATGTGCACAAGAAAGATGATGAAATGATTACAGGATGTTGGATTAAGTTTAGATTGTTTGGGAAGTGTATATCCACTAGGTCTAAAGTGGAGACATCTATTTGTGGTATGAACTATGAGCCCTTAGTTTTATAAGTTTATGTTTGTTTCGTGTTTGGGATTGATTTTTCAAAACAGCTTATGTGTTTTGGAATAGTAGGGGTGTAGCGTGTAGCTGCTTTTAGATTATTGCGTTTTGGTAGCCTAAAAATTCATTTCAAAGCTGCTTTTAGATTATTGCGTTTTGGTAGCCTAAATATCCATTTCAAAGCTGCTTTTAGATTATTGCGTTTTGGTAGCCTAAAAATTCATTTCAAAACTCAACGCGGGTCAAACACTGAAAACTGATTATTTGCGTTTTCAAAACGCAATAATCTAAAAATCCATTTCAAAACGCAACCTCAAACACCCCCTAAGTTAGATATGTTCTGCATTTTTTTAATCTTGAATTTATGTTATTGGTCCTGTGTTATGTTATTGTGTTGATTATGTATTTAAGTTGTTTCTGTTATGCATGATTTGAATGTATTTTAGGTGAAGTTTCCTTTGATTATATGACATTTGTGTATATAAATTGTATCTTGCATTCAATGGTTTGCATTTGTGTAAATGTTGTTATTATGATTATAGTTTGTCCTTATTGTTTATGGTAAGGAGTTGCTGCAAAAGCAAGAGAACACATGAGTATCCGATTTTGATTTGTCAAATCGCGATAATACTATCAAAACATACATCCAAACAAGTCTTTACATTGTAAGAGTTACAGTATGAACCACTTGCATACCAAGTAAAATTTTAATGCCTAGATAGAAAAACAAAAGAGAAAACAGGTTACTAGGCGTAACGAACAAATGGTAATGGCAAACGTGGGATATGTGATCGCTCTATGTTCCAAAATTAGAAATGCTTATCTTTTATTTAATAGGCGATCCTGCATAAAGGGAAAACGTATATTTTGATGTTATATTGATATAAAAAGAGTTTTTGTGGCATTAAGATTGAAGACAGTAATGACTGATTATGGGCCATGATTTTGTGAATATTAGACCAGCCCGTTGTTCCAACCGCTTCATCTGCAACCACAAGCAATGGGGAAAGCACGCCATCTACATCAAATGTAACCGATGAGCTAAAAATAGCTTCTCAGCTTCGAAAATTCAATTATAATGAACTTAAACTGGCAACAAGGAGTTTTAGACCCGAGTCTCTACTTGGTGAAGGTGGTTTTGGTCGTGTTTTCAAAGGATGGATTAATGAGAATGGGACTGCACCCGTGAAACCGGGCACGGGTCTATCAGTTGCGGTCAAGACCCTTAATCATGATGGCCTTCAGGGACACAAAGAATGGCTTGTATGTCCAAACTTAACTTATACTATTTTGTAAGTAGTTTTTTTGTGTGCGTTTATATGTTGGTAGGGTTCTTGATGTTGGCATTGTGCAGGCGGAAGTTAATTTTCTTGGTGATCTCTTGCATCCTAATTTGGTTAAGTTGATTGGTTATTGCATTGAGGATGACCGAAGGTTGCTTGTGTATGAGTTTATGCCTCGTGGAAGTCTTGAAAATCATCTTTTTAGAAGTACGTTGATCTTTTTATAAATCTGATATCATAAACATTGTGTTTCTTATATGAACAAAGGTTGCTTCGGGTTGTATTTTATTAATAGCGAGTGAAACAGATAAAATAGAAGTGGGTCAAACGGGTCAAAGCTGTCTAATGGCACTCAAATGTTTAAACCTCTAAAATCATTTTTACAGGGTCGTTGCCGCTACCTTGGGCCACTAGAATGAAAATTGCTCTTGGTGCTGCAAAGGGTCTGGCTTTTCTTCATGAGGAAGCTGAAAGGCTCGTCATTTATCGAGATTTTAAGACTTCAAATATTTTACTAGATGCGGTTAGTGGCTTTTGACTTTTGACTTTTACGTTCATGATAGGCGTCTCTTATATCAGTATATCTTGATATGGTTCTTGTTTTAGGATTACAACGCAAAGCTTTCTGATTTTGGACTTGCTAAAGATGGCCCGGAAGGCGATAATACTCATGTATCTACTCGGGTCATGGGAACTTATGGATATGCTGCACCAGAATATGTGATGACAGGTTTAACAATTCTTTTGACCTGTTTAAACCGTTCGTTGATCAGTTTATTTTTTTGCCAACAAATTGGTTAAGGTTCAACTATTTGACCTGTTTAAAGAGATACGATACGATCCATTTGAGCTGTTTTCAATAACTGCATCAAATTTACTGCCTATATCTGAATTTTAACATGATCCAATGACTACCAGGACACTTGACATCAAAGAGTGACGTGTACAGTTTTGGAGTGGTTTTACTCGAGATGATAACGGGCCGGAGATCAATGGACAAAAACCGACCCAACGGGGAGCATAAACCTAGTAGAATGGGCAAGACCATATCTAGGGGAGAGACGACGGTTATACCAAATAATAGACCCCTTACTCGAAGGTCGATTCTCAGTAAGAGGTGCACAAAAGGGCTGCTCAATTGGCTACCCTTTGTCTTAACCGTGACCCGAAAGCCAGACCTTAATGAGCGAGGTTTATGAAGTCTTGAAGCCACTCGTGAACCTGAATGACATGGCTTGTTCCTCGCCTTATTTCCAGGCGGTGCACTTGCAGCAGGCTGAACGGGCTAGCCTGAACCAGGGTAGTAGAAATGGTACAGGTATAAAAGGCGCGCCAATGAGGAGCCTCTCGGTTTCAAGGTGTCCAAATGGGTCTCCTTATCATAATGATCAACCGTATCGGTCTCCACGACTGTCAGATAAGTAGACATGAGAAGGGCTGTGAGTCTTATGGTGTTTAGTTTGGTAAGTTTCAGCTTCTAGTTGACCATGAATGGTTTTGAGACTTGTGAGTTTCATCATTTTGTTGTTAATGATGGGCATTTCATATTTCTAAAAGGAAAAAGGAAAAGTGAATCAAATTTCATCATCATGTTATTGATTGTTATTTCTAATAATTCACAATACCACATGATAATAGGATAAGGAAAGTTTTTTTTTTTGTAACATGGTATGTGTCCAGTGGCGAAGCTTGACCCGAAACTTCGGGGTAGGAAGTCACTAGTTTCGAGGGGTCGAAACCTTATATACCAAAAAAATACTATATAATCGAAACTTCTGAGCGAAAATTCGGGGGGGGGGGGGGGGGGGGGAGGGTGCCCCTCCCCGCCCGTTTAGAGTTGTGCCCCTGTATGTGTCGTATGCACATGTGCACGGAGACTTAGCGCATTGCAAAACGTCGTTGCCACTCTACTTAGCGAAACAATGTCCTCATGGATCTCTCACGTCGAAGCATAGATAAAATAAACACCAACCGTTTTTTCTTTCCTTCTCCGCTTCCTTATTCCTATTGAAAGACTGTATCACACGTTATAAACTTTAACCCCAGCAGTGTGCAAATATGCTCCTCTGATGAACTCCTATCGCGTAATGACAATGAACATAACATATGGTCACTACGTGTTGTTAGAACTCAAAAATGTCTTGGAAACACATCATAATGTACATGCACATAGGTATGGAGTTTTTTTTGTTATTAAATTTTTATGTTTTATATACTCAATGCACATATGCAACATGAAGAGTTTTGTATGTTCACATGTGTGTGTTCATGTTTTTTAAAGCAAGTTTTTATTTAAACTTAAAATAAAATACACATGCATGTCATCAAATAACTCAATCTTCAACGTGTTTTAGAATGTGATTAGTGCCTAATTTTATTTTACAAAAAATACACATTAAATAAACATTGTTTTTAGAGTCTAACCCGCTCAAAAGGTCTACCTGTACCACTGAAAAAGATGCAATCACCAACCTGTTTAGACTTCATCATCCAACTTTAGGCAAAAGCCCGTATTTATGTAAAGGTACAATCCTATATGCAAAGACTAGAAGTCTATCTAGGTAACTTGCAATCATTCGCTATGTTCAATGCT